>JAWNPV010000600.1:2829-15290 GCA_035078785.1 Collessia kirishimana
CATAGATTCGCAAATTTAATCAAAACGAAAGGAAAAAGCAGGCATTACCGATACATATAGATTTTTGCTTAAACCTTTTAATTATTTACTTAAAAAAATTATATCCAGAGTATTTAAATCATCGCATTTTTTATTTATGTAGATTAGATATTAAACCCAAACCAAATTTCTTGTTTCCAAACGAATAAATGGTCATACATAGAGAAAGGGCAACGTGCCTAAATATCTGCTTAAATAATTTTTGTTTTTAATTCGTTTTCTCGTCTGTATATTTAACATCTGCGTATTTAAGAATACAGACGAATTAACAACAAAATATTTAAACTGAACTATCTTTAGGTAACAGTTCTTAATTAGCATATACATATATGTTCAAAATCGGTTAATACGATTTAAGTAATGAATTGAAGGTGTATAAATAATATATTATAAAGTAATAATAATGTATGATGTTATATTATAGCAAAAAATATTGCGCCACCGCATGAGAGTAAAAATACACAATTATTAGAAAGATACAATAATTTAAAATTGGAACTTTATAAGCAATTAAAGTACGGATGATGCTGCACTGCTATTTTATATATATATATATATATATATTTTTTTTTTTATACGAGCTAAGTAATTAATTCGTTTATTGTATAAATGATAAACGAGAGTGCATGAGTATACCTTAGGGTAGTTTCTAATCTATGGATGATCCAACTAAGTAATACGTATAACGACATAATAAACTGATTAGCGCGCAATTTCAGGAACATAAAGCAAAAGGAAAACTTTGAATAAAAGATTCGGCCAACTAAATTGGCTGATAGTCACGCTTCAAGTTATTCACGCGAAATAAGCTGCTGCTGTATAAAACACTCCCTAAACCGGCACTGACATATGGCATACAAATCTGGGGAGCATCCACCAAGCAGAACATAAATAAACATGCGAAAAAACATGCATTCATAGGAACCTGGACATGCAATCAATCAAGCAACTCAGAGCACCACATCAATAGGCACACACGTAAACACACTGGCAATAAACCTGCTGGACAACAGCCAACATATCAGAAGGCTGAAATGACTCCACCCTTTAGATTTCCCATTCAGGGCCAGCTAATTACTTTTATCAGCCTAACTACTTTCATCACTTAAAGATTCTTCAAATATTTTTTCTAAAATTATAATCGTCAACGTCCCCTCTACATCATTTAATAATTGTCATCGTAAATAAAGAATCATTTATAAAAAAAAAAATTAAACGGTATCTGGTCTACGTGGCTCAATTAGGGTTTTATTTAAACAGTCAATTTGAACAATAACCTTTAATATAATCGTTTAATAAACATTTAAATATGAAAAAAAAACTATTTCTAAGTTCTCGCATTTAACACTGATAAAAAAAGTCACTAATACTATAAACTAATGAACTAAAATTTTATTTATTTATTTATTGTATTTTTTTGCTTATCGAAGTTATACTTTTACCGCTTCTTATAATTAAATTCAAATGTTCTAAGTCGTTAATTTTGAATAAATATTTGTACATACATACAAAACCAAAATAAAAATATTAAAAAAAATTCTTTTCGAAAACTATAAAATACGTAAGGTATCATTAGCAAAATTGTATACCTCCAATTCCACTTATATATGAAAAGTCATAACTGTAATGAAGCAAATAATATATTAAGCTCTATCTAAAATTACAGGAATCAATTTGTACGGCACTAATGGCATATCCCAAGATTTAAATAATGTCTTTTGTGCCACACATATTTTATAATTAACCCTTGCAACAATCAATGTTACATATCACCTAACCAAGTAGCAACTTGTATTTATAAATTTAATAATAAGCTAAAATTGTATGCAAAACAGAACCGACGATAATCGCTATTTTTCCATTTTTTATAGTCATGCAGATTTCAATTAAAATAATACACATGGTTATTTTCAATTAATTTACATCCAATTCAATAGATTTTAGATTTTTGATTTTACAACAAAGAATGGGCGATATGAACAAATTTTATTCATTCTTATAGCCTTAAATATTATCTTTAAGGTAGCAATGAATGTTCTGATCGTATTGTAAATAGACATACGTTATTTTACTTACCGCTAGGATGTATAAATGTATTGGGTTTCTGAGCCATTTCATATTATTCTTTACTGTAATTTATAAGAATTTTTGCAACGAATATATATTTGGATTATTTAGGACATGTTAACTATATTTAAAAAAAATGTATGTATGTTGTTTGAAGTAAATTTTATTCGAATAGGTGTGAATGAAGAAATATATAATTTATAAAAATTTTAAGAGGTGAGTAATAATATTAAAAGAATTCGCAAAGTTCTTTGTAAGGCACACTTTGTTTCTGAAAATGTAAATTTATAGTTCATCATATGTCTAAATAAAAGACGTCATATTTAAGCAGGGCCGGTGCTACTCAATTGCCTTCTGGGCTGCAGCCCCAAGCAATTTTTCAATTTAAAGATTATACATACATAAATGCGAGTTACCGACCCAAATAAACCTCCGATCAAACTAACTCGAATTACTAAGTAGAAATTTACAAACGGCAACAACAATAATTTACGGCATCTTGAGATCATAAGCTAAAGCTAAGCTCCATTTTTGTTTTTTATATGCTTTTCTATACCAATTTAAAAAAAAATTGGTTAACAAAATAATTGTTGCTTGAGGAATTTGGTAGGCACAAATTCCCGATCCGCCCATGTAACTAAGAGTATATTTTGGCTAAAACTTACAATTTTAAAAATTAGTGTAAAATCGGAAGATAATTAATAATTAGATGTTAGTGGTAAAAAAAACTAAAACTGCTTGATGAAGAATGAGGTAAATTTGCACAAGCCAAAGCTAACAATAACTGGCCGTTATAAAGGGTTTCTTGTATATGGCTTCAAATTGGCATCAGGTACAGTGGGCATAGAACTATATAGAATAGTTAATTTCGCCACAACCGGCAGCTGTATTTTTTTGAAATTTTTAACACGTTATAAGTATTACAATTTTTTTTTTTTAAACAGCAGATTCGAGTCAATTTTTTAATTTTAAATTTAATCAAGTATGTAGTATTTTTTACATTATGTTTAATTTTTCAGTACTTTACGTGCGATATAAACTGTTTATATAGGTTATGTTAATAAAAGGTTTTGTAAATTTATTTAAATAATAGATTTTATACCATTGAACCAAAATAAATGAGTTAAACGTTAAATTGATTTAGAACAGAACACTAATAGGAAATTTAATATACATAACGTAGCATGGTTAATAGTGTTCACTGTTTCAAGATATAAGCATCAGGTATAAGCATCAGACAAGAAAGTTTTTTCTTATTGTTCAATAAAAAACAGATTTGTTTCTTTAACGAAGCAAACCGGATTAGCTAGAGCCTAAAATCCTCAAAACGTAGTGCACCATAGGAAAAACAAAAAAAAATGTTTGTCTTTAAAAAAATCACGATTTATTGCAATGAACTTTGTTCTTAAATGCGAGTTACCACACATCTGCCTGAATATACAGAGCGTCACACATATAAATTACACAGTTAATCGCCAAGTTATACATACATCTCTAAGAATTTACATATATATAATATACATGAAACCTATAAATTGGAAGTAAAAGAATCCAAAACTGAGAAAGCCTCATTTTTTTCTTCTTGCAACTCTTTGCCAGTTAATGCAAGTTTTGATGAAGCGAAGTCACTAATCTCAAGTCCTTCCACTATCTTCCATTGCTTGTTCTTAATCTCCACAGGGAATGAAAAAATTACGTCTTTCGGAGCACCATAAGCGCCATCAGACAATACACCCATAGAGACGAAATTCCCTGAAGCAGTTCCATTCCACCAATCATGCATATGATCACATGCAGCTTTTGCTGCCGACATAGCTGACGACATTTTACGTGCAGCAATAACAGCAGCACCACGTTTCTGTACGGTTTCAACAAATAATCCTTGTAAAAATGCATCGTCATCAACAGCCTTCTTAACAGGGGTTACAATGCCATTGATTTGAACTGTTCCATGTTCAGCATCTGGATACTGCGTAGATGAATGGTTCCCCCAAATAATTATGTTGGTAACACTTGATATAGGTACGCCCAATTTGTTTGCTATTTGCGAAGTAGCCCGATTTTGATCTAGTCTGGTCATAGCTGAAAAGTTTTCCCGTGGAATTGATGGCGCGTAATTAGCACACACTAAAGCATTTGTGTTAGCTGGATTGCCAACAACAAGGACCTTAACATCTTTCTTTGCAAACTTGTCAAGAGCTTCCCCTTGTACTTTAAAAATCTTGACATTAGCAGATAATAAATCTTTACGTTCCATTCCTTCTTTGCGGGGCATTGCACCCACTAAAAACGCTGCCGAAATATCTTTAAATCCGACGTTAGCGTCTGTTGTAGGTATTACTTCTTGCAGTAAAGGCAGAGCGCAATCAGCTAGTTCCATTACTACACCCTCCAGAACTCCCATCATAGGCGGAATATCAAGCAAATGCAAAATAAGTGGTTGGGTTTTGCCGAATACTTCTCCTCGGGCTATCATGTAGAGCAATGAGTAAGCTATTTGACCAGCAGCTCCAGTAACAACAACGCGAATTGGCTCAGCCTGAAATAAAAAGATATTTATATATTTTTCGGTTAATTTCTTTAACTAATTATGTGCTTGTGTCAGCTAGCTGAATATGGAATGCAGAATAACAGCAAAGTTAGTAAATATCTACTAATATACAAACATTAATAAATATAACATAAATATTTAAATTTATATATATGTATAAACTATCGCACAATGTATTAATATAAATCAGCCCATTTAATTAATGCCTAACATAAGACAGATTGGAAATAAATGTATTTTCATACGCATAGGTTTTTTTAAACTAACTTTTGATCGCAATTTTCAGTTTTTTGCATTGGAAACAACATAATTCAAAAATTATTTTTCCCTAACACTGACAATTTAAAATCATTTTAAAAATTCAGTTGTGAAGGAAGCTCCCACAACCAGTATCTATACCTGTTAAAGCAAAGCAAACAACAAGAACAGCTGTTAAAAGATATAATACATACATATTCTAATAACTGATATTTGATATTGAGATATTTCATTCTTAACGTTAGACTTTAAAAAAAAAAAAAGACAAGAGTTAAAATAATTTTTGGAAGTGTTCTCTTTAACAGAGAGCAAATAATTTACGCTTGTCATATACTATAAAATAACATCCCACTTTGCACTGTTATACAATTAACATATGTGTGTGTTTGTGTATATATACAAACATATATATGTATATATATACTTTAAATTCTTATTTATTACCTATTTACAAATAACATATAAAAGCCAAGTCGAACATAATAATCACTCTGCTGTTATCTTTAGGAAGGTCATATGAATGTTAAATAACATACATAAGTTTGTATAAACATATATGTATGTACATATTTCCAGATTTGGGAGAAATAGGAATATATATGTATATGCACAGCCAAAGTTAGGAAGAATCCATTTTACTTCTGTATAAATAATTAACTATAAAAATAAAAAATGCATATACTTGCCATATCTATGCAATATTTTTAACTTTTTGCGCTTGGATTTTAATTTTTTTTACTGGTTCTTGACCCGGAAACTGCAATTGCGTCCCTTTGTGCAAAAAAACTGGTTCTATTTGACCGAATCGATAAAATCAATTGCTAAGCTTATTCGCCGATTGACGATATAAACTGTTCATCAAATTTGTGTTTTTTTTTTTATTTTTTAAGTATACACAGTAATACTTTTTGGTTAGGCATAAGTTTATTTTTCTACATTTATTATTTTAGCCCATGTTATTATTATTTTATTTGCCCATAGACCTCCATGCAAATCAGTTACAAATTTTGTTTTACTGGGCAACAGAAAAAAAAAAAAAACAAATAATTCACAAACCTGTTTTTTCACTCGACAAGTTTCAGATGTAACTGTTAAATAGACGCTGCCAGACGGGTATTGTTTCTGGAGTTCCTATAATGGGATTAATATCATCATCATCATCGATATACGCCTGAATCCTTCCTTATACTCTTCATTTAATAATTTACCACGCGGCATTTAATTGAAAAATTATCAAACAATGAACAATATTTAAAAAAAAACTAATCAGCATCAAACTTTCCTTAATAATTATAATACAATTGCAGCCTACCCTAAAACAAGGCATCTGTACATATTTTACCGTTACTAACGAACGAGAGCTGTAAAACAGCAAAATACGGCTTATTTTACTCTTTGTGCTATTATTCTCAATACTTTGGTTTTATTTATTATGTTTCCCCATTTTTCCACGAGGGCTGAAACATAAAACTTTTTGGGTGTCGTATAATTATGTGCTGGTCTGTATAATAGAATATTATGACACTCTATGAGAGGCCTAAAGTTTTAGCAAAGCTTAGCCTCTTTAGACGCCGTAGAGATCAAGCTTGTAAAAGTCTTCTTGCGAGGTGGCTTCGATGTCTCTGCAGTCAGTCGTTGTATCGGCTGGTGTGTCTCCCAATCTGCTCCTGGACTATATGTAGATTGAGGTCGCTATGGAGTGTGAATGACAGATTGTGATCTGGCGTAGTACGCGGCTCTGTAGATTTGGATTTGGCTACAACCCGCAAATCTGCACTCCATAGAGCCATATCGGTATAATGCAGTGGGCATAAACCGCTCGGTTGCACCTTAGCGATAGGTTGCTTTTGCTATTAATAAGCCATCACTATTGGCTTGTTCTGTGATTGCATTTCTTGATTGTATCGTTCAGGTGTTGCCCACAAGCTAAACGCTTATCCAGGTATTTCGCCTGCAGCGGCTGCTCTAACGTAATTCCCTCTAGCTGAGTTTTAGGAGTGGTTGGGATGTTCCCTTTTAATGTGAAGCAGGAATTTGTAGTTTTGAGCGTGTTCACTTTTAGGTTACACCGTTTGCAGCAAGTCGATAGGATATTTATGTACTCCTGAAGTCCCCTAGCTGCTTGAACTCGTCCACTGGAGTTATATACTCTTGCAATGTTGTCTGCATAGGTCGCAATGATAAGCCTTGGATGGGTCGTGTCATATGTTCATCTCTTGGGGTTTGGTAGTCAGCAGTATATATAGAATATAGCAAACCTATCCCGAGGTACTCCCGCTCTCATTAAGTAAGTGGGCGAGAATGTGTCTCTCACTCTGACTCTAAATTTTCGGTCTTCTAGGTTTGACATCAACAGTCCATAGTAAGCTGCTGGTAGCAGGGTTTTCATTTTTTTGTAACAGGCCAATATGCAAAACCTTGTCAAAGGCTTGCTGCATGTCTATGAATATTGCACTTGCATATTCAAGGTCATCAAAACCCTGCAATATGTGTTTGACCAATCTCGAAAGCCGAATTGGAGTATTGGTATGACTGTAATCCTATTGGCAATAAGCCTCTCTTACAGCTTTGACATATATGATAGAAGACTTATGGGCCGGTACAACTCAGAATAATTTTCAGGTTTACCAGGCTTGTAACTCATATGTATTGCTGCTAGTGTCCACTGTCTAGGAAACATTTGAAGTCTTATAATTGGATTAAAAATTAGAGCCTTGTAAATAATAGCTCTATTGGACAGGGCTTTAAATGTAGTGTGGCAAATCCTGTCGATACCCGGCGCTTCGATGGCTTCGAAAATTTCTCAATCCTTATAGGCGCAATCGGCAGGGTCATCTGTAATGGAGTCTGCAGATTCTCAAATGTTTCTCTTACCGGCTCCATCGTACCTACCAAATACATTTTGTTTTTGGCTAAACTTTGCTTTTATAGCTATGGCTTAATAATTATTTTCTACGACAAAGATCCGAAAAAAAACTACAACTTTATGAATAAAAAGACATTCAAAAGTTAAAGTTGGCCAAAAAATCTACTTGAAGGTGTTTTAGATTAGGCAAAATTCTTTCTAGTGCAAAAAAAGTTTTAATTAAATATACACAGAACAATATCAAAAAAATGTTTAAGCAACAGCTGAACAATCTGGTTTATTTCAACTGTTTTTACACTAATTACATGCTTAGTCCAACACTTTACTTGCAGGGCTGCCATATAAACGTTAATTAAAGCTCGTTTTTTTACAAGTCTATGTGCCTTAATATACGTGCTATTTAAAGATCACCTGCTTTAGTCATTATTGCATATACACCTACATATGTATATAAAATATAAAAGTGGTGAACGGCTAAGCAAATATATACAAATATTTATCCTTACGTAAGTATCACCATTTCTTTATATATATATGTATGTATAGATCTACGTATGCATACATATATATGTACGTGAATTGGGTCAATACGTGGGTATACAATGTATGTATATAAATATGTATATAAATACATATGTAATATGCATACATACATATGAATATATACATATATAAAGATTTTTAAAAAACCCATAATAGAAACATCGATAACTTTTTTCTTATAAAATAAACTTTTCATTTAGTATTCGAAAAAAATACAGTGCGTGCGCTCCTGTGTCTAGACGGTGATCTCAGTATATAATAATATTTAACTTTGAGATCATCATTACTTTGTATGATGTAAGCTTTATTTTTACCAATTCCATTACCAATAATTTGTATACAACTACGAGTAACAAGTTAGCAGATTTAAATGGGTATATTTTTTACCTGTTACGACAAATTTACATATGTATTCATATTTATACTCATCGCATTAATACAAATATGCACGTATAACATAAGCATATATATATGTATATACAGTGGCCCACAGCTTATTTCAACTACCCCGTTATAAAATTTTTAAAAGTTTATTATAGCTAAACTGAAAGAGTTTTCGCAATTATATAACTTTACAAAAATTAATTCATTCATTTGTTAAATATTTTTTATAATTAAAAAAAAAAATTACAACTAAAAACAATCACTTTTCAAAAGATGATCAAAAAGTAAAAATTCAAACACAAAAATTTTTTATTTCATTTAATAATCATTTTTTTTTTTTTTTTGACTTAACAAGTTATTGGGGTAATTTTGGAGTAATTTAAGCCCACTTAAAGCAATATTTTAATCCTTTTTGTTAGAAAAACAATTTTATTCCGGATGTTATTGTCCAATATGGCCTATAATTTATTAATAACGTTTAAGTCTGGTGATACTTTGGTGATTTTATCCTACTTGAACAGTGTTATGTCAACCACGGCTGCAAAATGGAGCGTGTGTGTTTTCGGTAATTTTTTTGAGTAGAATCGGGAAATGTTCTGAATGAATCCTATCTATCCTACACCGGAAGCGGACATACATGTCCATACTATGACGCGCCACCACCATGCTTTTCAGTGGCTTTTATGGTATTGGCTTCCAGCTCTGTATTTGGCTTATGCCATACACACATAGAAGGCGCTATCTGAGGCAAAATATATTTAAATATGAGCTCAACCACTAATATAACGTTGTTCAAGAGTTTGTGTCCATATCCAAGTGATCCTTGGTGAATTTTAACCTGTAGCTTTAGCTTTTAAATCGTGCCATAAATCGTGACATGACTTGAAATCACCTTGAAATCCGAAAGTTTTAGATTTTGTCTAATTTTAACGGACAATGTAGCACTTATCATATAAGCTAAAAATTCGGTTGAAAGCATTTCTTCTTTTTTTCTTGGACTTTATTATTCCGAATAAATCGGTAAATAGGTTTGACCATTTTACCAATTTTTGCTTAAGCATAGCCAAAGAATAACCATTTATTCTTAGAATAATGGATGATCTATTAGTTGCGAAGTGGCTGGTTGTGTAGTGGTAGGCTGTGGCATCGTTATTGTCAGGATTTTTAGGTTTTAATTTTTTTTTTAATTAAAACGTTAACAATAACAAACTGTTTAGTTCGCTGTAATATCATTTTAAAAATTTCTTACTCGATGGTTGAAATAAGCTGTGAGACCTTGTAAATGTTCATATTTACAAAACTAGTGACGGAAGTTGTTTATAAATATAAAATGTTTTAAGTTTTTAAGTAGTATATATAATATTTTATTAATAAATTGTTACGTTCTAAAACATGAACAATTCCAAAAATATGAACTCAATTGGTTGTAACATGTTCACGTTTTCTAATGTTAACTCTATTATAGTATAATTTTCCTTATTTTTTCTTATTCGAATTTAACGCTTGTATGTAAATAAATGCATAATTATATGTAAACGAAAAACACAACTGCTCACAACTGTGTTTGGGCATATAATGAAAAGTAACCAAAAAGTACTCTAACTATTATAATTTTTAGTTTTGCTGCGATTGTCAACCTAAAACTTTCAAATTTGTTCGTTTTTTTGTTAAATTTGTGTGAGCCAGTGCAGAAAAATTGTATGTTAAATGCATGTGATGACCCCTTTTTTTTCAAATTGGAGGATTCTTTACATTTCTCACTCCATCAAATACAATTATAATAAATATATGACGAAAGTATAGCCAATATGTACATAGATCTATGATTTTCGGTAACAAATTTAATAATCTATTTCTAATATTCAAATACATCTACAACCATAACAAATATTTGGCGCTAATGTTCTTATTTGCTTTATAAAATGATTTATTTTTATATTTTAGAGTCAATAACAATAAAAATAAAAAAAATTTACAATATATATATGTATATATGTAGAAAAAACTCAACTTAGCATGAATACCAAAAAATGGAGTAACGTCGCATAGTTTGGAAAAGCTATAGAACGTAGCGTTTTCCTTACATTTTTATGGGCTTTTTAATAACCTCTACAAGGCAAAAAAATTTTTTTTGATTTTATGTTAAATAGGCACATTCTTAAATAGAATTGCTCGGAGCATATATTCCAGTTCAAAAGTAATAATGCAGTAATTCTGATAACAAAATTTCGTGGCTATATTGAAAATAGTGTCTTGATGGATTCTGAACAGTTTCGATTGGATAGACGCATAATAATCTTTGTTTTTTTCAAGTTTTTTTTCCCGAACTTAGATTTTTCCTAAAAATTATCTTTAAATATCATTTTATTATTATTTTAATATCTTTAACACTTAGCTGTTTTTGGGAGTTTAATATAACTGGCTTTAACATTTAATCAAAATCAAAAATATGCCATAAAAGAAACATTCATTGGAAAAAAAAACTACAAAATCAAAAATATTGGAAAAAAAAAAAAACAGTTAACTGCCGATAACCACGAACCTCATTTGTATGATTTTCGAGACAGACCTAATATATCTTAAGGAAATTAAAAAAAAATTATCCAGCCATTCCAAAAAATCAAATTTAAATCATGAAATGGGCAAATATATATCAGCTGTAATTGCTGTCAATTCCTAAGTAATAAAATGTATAAATTTTTCTCCATAAATAAAAATAATTTAATAGTTAAATATATTGCAAATACACATATATACCTAGTTGCTGCACAAAAATGTCTGCTCGGGTCCGCTGGTCTATCAGAAACTTAATTGTTTATATCTTGGCATCTTCTGAAAAAAGAAACAAAACACCCAAATTGCGTTAGCTAGAACTTTATTTGCGGTTGTATAATTTCTAACCAGTTTAATAACAGCAGCAACTCATAGTACAATCTATACATAACACATAATTAATCCTGTCAGCGGCATACTTTAGTTTAAATAAAATGAAACTAGAAATCTAAATTATTTTAAAATATATATTTTACAGATTACTTAACAAAGTATGATGGACGAAAGCTTTGTTACCATTGGCAACGGACGCTCTTCTAGTCAAATTTCAATACATAATTACCCGGAACACTTAAATCCTTTTTACGAAGATGACAATCATAAACGTTTGCGGTTTTGGCGTTTAAGTCCAAAAAATCATGAAGGACGACGAATAAGTTTTTCATTTGAAAATTTTCGTGACTTATGGTAAGATTTTGTTAAAGTGTTTAAGAATGTCAATTAAAAAATAGTATAAACGGATATTATTACTTTTAATAGTTTTTTTTTGATGTAATATAAAGAAAAATTATTTTTTTTTTTGGTAGCAAAGTAAGGAACCGTTTTGTTAGTCAGTTTATGGCAGAAGTTTAGTAAGTGTGTAACACTTAAGGTATACCCACATAGTGGGCATGGAGGTCGCGTAGTGCTGGTTTACAAATGTTCATGCGGTTATATTTTGTGAACGATACGTAGGCACAAATTTGTCTCCTGAGAAGGAAACATAATTCTAGAACAGCTCGGGTATACAGGTGTTACACCTACGTATATTGATTCTGAATTCAGCCATTAAAGTTGTATGTGGATTTTAATTAAAATAAGAATAAGAAATACTTTTTTTAATATGAAAACGATTTTGAATTAGTTTTTTTTTTTTTTCATGTGATAAGCCAACTCAAAAACCTAAAGTTTTGTTTTTCTTTTTATACTTAGTATTTTATT
>JAWNPV010000601.1:4846-16962 GCA_035078785.1 Collessia kirishimana
CTAAACAAACACAGAGGCTGTGACCTCCTTCGTCAATTGATGACTGATGCGGGTCATGATGGCTGGCGATGGTTGGTGGACAAGATGTGGAAGAAGAAGTTGATTCAACATACCGGCTATTGTGAAGCGATCCATGTAGTTAATAAGATTGACAAAGCACAAGACGACAACGGTAAACCATTGACTGCGACCCACAGCGGCCAGGCGGGATGGTGGCTGCTGGGCGCTCGTTACAGAGGGTTCGCCACGTAGACGTTGACGCTCCTCCATGCTGTTATCCGAATCTGACGACACCAGTTGTTGTGACGAGTATGTCGCAGGTATTCTGTGCGGCTCCAGATTGGAAACATCATCGTTGCTGCCGCTGCTGCTGCTACTGTTGCTCATAGCCGGATTGTCCATGGCGTTGCTACTCCCGGACGTAGTCGGTAGCTGTTGATAGGCCTGTTTCTGGTGTTTCTGAGACATTCACGTGCCTTTTTCACGTTGCACTGCTCCAACTGCTGCCAACTGTCAGTGGACCAAGTGGCTAGGCTAGGTAGGGCGTATGACCACGAATATGGCAACCAAAGGCAACGCGGCAAAAAAATATTATTGCACACTCACACGTACACGTACACTCGCGCACTCAAGCACACGCACACACACTTGCAAAACAATGCGGCGCGAAGCGAACGAACACGCGATTGGAAGAAAGTTGGTGGGCAAGGCAGAGATGCAAAGATATGTGGCAAATGCTCAAGATTTCTACAGGCGCCGTTAGATATCTTGCAATTTTTAATTGTTTTCCTTTTAATTATTTCTTATTGAGAGCATCTGCGAGATATTTTCTTTCTTGTTGCTTTGAACGCAGCGTTTTTGTTGCTGTTGCTCAGATGTTATGCATTTGAAAGGATTCTTAAGGCCGATTTATTAGCTATTCAAAGACGATGGGTATAAATTTTATTTAAATTATTTATTATGCGGACGGTTGCAGTTTGTATCAACTGATGCACTTAGCGCGACGTTTAGTTTTGTTTGCTATTTGGTTTTTCATTCGCTTTTACGCATTCCGCGACACGTCTGCTCGGCTTAACTATTCTTTCGATAATACCGATAGATCGACACTTTACCAACCACTTGAGCTTAAAATCGATATACAATGCTAAAGTATTCTCAATATCGAATGATTGATTAGGAAGATATTATCAAACAAAATCAGCTTTTAGAAGTAATTCACTTTTATTATTATCCAATTAAATAAAAAAATGTAACGGTTTTATAAGTATATTTAAGGATTTTTGTATATTTTATGTGATTCTATCGATTGGCACAATACATCAAAAAAATATGCAATAAATAGTAATAAAATAATTTGTTGTGGCATACGCTTGGGCTTCCATTTCGTATTTATTTTTATGGAATTTTCTATTTTATTTAGCATTAAATTGTTCCTACTTTTCCTCTTTTGTTTCGATGGGAATTATCGAATTTGAATACAAAAAATCAATTGAAATTCTAATTGGCAAATTCATTTTTATTGCATTTTTCTTTATTGTTCTTAGTTATATCATGGCTATATATTTTGTGCTTGCAAACATTGTCATTACGCTAAAGTGAGGATTTTAAAAATATAACAACAAATGAAATTTCAGTACCGGTTTAAAAATCAAATATGAAAGCTGTATGCGCCTAAAATATAAAGAAAAACAGTGTTGCCAGATGCGAAATAAGCGTGCTGGTAAATACGAAAATACCAAATGGCATACGAGAGGTCACATTATTCCATGGCCCAGAGCTATATAAACGACATTAAACGTTGAGCTTTCAAACCGTTTTCAAAAGTCAAAACGAGAAGGAAAGAATCAGCCGAACATCAGATTTTCATCCAATCGCAACAAAAGCTCTATTTTTGTTTAATTTCAGTTGTTCTTTGTGCGTTAATTTGCAACCATTAAGTGTAAAAATGCCATCAAGTATGAATAATAAACTGTAAGTAATGGTTCTTCGGTGCCTTACGAAAAGAAAAAAGTGCAAAAAATCGATTTTGTAGTGAAAATGAAAACGAAAAAAAAAAGAAAATGGAAAATAGTGCTTTTGGGGGGCAATGTTATAAAATGGCTCCCCAATCCAATTGGTGGCAATGTATATAAGTATTTATTGGTTATAATTGTAAATGGTTTGCAAAATTGTAGTTCTAGTGTAATTTGTTAACAAGATTGCGTTTACGGTGCTGGTAATTTCAACACTAATACATGCCCATGCAAGTTGTACTTGTGTGTGCATATACTGCATACTAAGCGTATGTATTATTGTTTTTTTTTTAAGTACGCGTATGGTTGGTTGCGCGAGTATGTGTGCAAGCGAACACATAATAAAAGTCCAAGTAAGACAGCCATAAATCGAAATAAACGAAAGAGTAAAGTAAATAGAGTAAGTAAAGTAAATAATTGATTTCAAAAAGGTCAATGTTGAGTGTGTTTTTTTGAAATGAGCAATTTTTTACTTTATTTTGCATGTTTATTTTGTTTTTCTATTTTTTATTCGTAGCAGTGCAGCCATCTTGATACGGGCTGCGTGGCTGCCACCCCGATGACCGAATTAAAGGAAATGGAAACCTTTACTTGCAATTGCTAAGCAGAGCTATTTATTATTAGTTAATGACTGTTGATTGAGTTTCGGTTGCCTCGAACATGTTTTTTTAGTTTCACATTGAACAACAATTACACAATTATTGCTAAAATAAATTGCATATGTGTTGCTATGTGTCTGCACAGGTTTTACCAATCTGGCAACTCCATGGGTCCACACATATGTGGGGTTTTGTTTTTGCTTGTGTGTGCACCTTCCGTTCATTAATTTACAGTTGTTGTGCTGTGCTCCTTTTTATATGTGTGTGTGCGTATGTGTTCAATTGCTGTTCATTGTTTATTTTTTTTGCATTTAATTAGTTTGACTTTTGTTTAAAGAAAGCTTTGTGCTTGTCCATGAAATTGCGAAATATAGATTTTAAGTGCTACCACAACAGCTGTTCGGAATGTTCTCGGCTACTTTTAATGAAAATGCCTTGCTGCTTGTGTTTTCTCTTTATTTTATTTTCAATTAACGCGCTGGAGCAATTACCGAGAAGCAGTATTTGCTTAGGCGTTATAGCGTTGTTATCTCGTTAAAAAAAATGTAAAATGAATTTAAATTCAGCATCCGCTTATTGTGCAAAAACAACAAACAGTTACTTTGCTGCTGGTGCGTCAGTTGACGTCGACAATGCATATTTACATGCATGTATGTATACGTATATCAACGCACACATGCATATCATTGCCAATAAGACAGTCAGAGGGCGAATCTGACTCTGATGCGAAATTCCTTAGCCCAATAGGCCAGATTGCAGACTGTCTGCATGCGTGTGTGTGTGTGTGTGTATACATATCATAATACATGTGTAATATGAAAACACACAAACAAATATGGCTGCGTGACGGGATCATTGCACATCATATGCTTGCGTGTGTATGTGTAAACGTATGCGTGTTTATCTACTTACTATACAAACAACGGAATTTTCCACTCGCAGCGCACTCGATTGTTAGGGCAGAGAGTCGGAGAAGAAAGTTTCTAGAATCTAGACAAGAGTTACTGCAGCCTCTCAGTATTGGGTCAATGCAACTTGGGAATACAAAGGTTGCCTACATGATGCAATAACACTGCCCCCTGCACTCAGCAAAAAAACGTCGTCACAGTTGCTAGGTGATATGTACAGATGAAAGGCAATTAAATGTTCTAAGCTGGGGAAATTGTCTCTACAACGTCTTATGAAAGCTGCAATCACTTTATGTAGCTCAGCTTTCACTTCCTATTCAACCGGTGATCAGCATGTTCATACGTTTGCTAACCTTACGTGCTGCTTTACAGAACATTTTTTTTTCAAGTGTAGATGGTTGTTTAGCTAGAAGGTTAGTTTCGTGGATCTGTACTATGCACAACGCTTGTTATCGTCAGCCGCCTTAACCGTTTCACATACTTGTATTATCTTATCATCCTATCAACAATGGCCAATAAAAACAGTTAAGTTATCTGTGTTGTGCTATTGTCGCTGCTCTGGTTCTTGTGTTTGTCACCATAAAGAAAAATACTTGTGTTTATTTTTATGACAGATTTTGTTAACGTGTTTGTTGTTGCTGTTGCTGTTGCTGTGGGGCCTGTCTTAGATCTATCCTTGAAGTTTGTGTAAATTTTATACTGCGTCTTAGAAATGTGTTTACCCAGCAAATCAGTTATTTGTTAACTCATATGTTGACCAACAGCTTCCTCTATTTGAGTGATTTACAACACCGAACTTTTGCCGTTGCCCAACCTTTGAAGCAAACTGCCTGCTCTGCTGCTGGAGTTTATCAAAAAGGGAGGGGGGGCAGCGATTGGTTGTGCAAGAAAATCTTCTTCTAGACGATTGTAGTTTGCAGGTGAACTGAATATGAAGGTGTCACGTGTATAAGACGTGAAATTTAATATACGAATGTAAAATTCGATTTCATAGTTATTATTTGCAAGAAACAAAACGTGATATCTGTATATATAAATATATTTATAGAACTGAATTTGATTATTGTTGTTATACATGCATAAACAATGACACATACATTTTGCTAAAAAGCTCGTCTGACGTGTTTGGAGCATGTGTGCGTGTACGTGTAGCGAATATACACTGATGGGCTTTTGAATAGAAACCAACCAGACAATTAATTAATACAAAAAGGAGTTTTTTTTTTTATCTCAGTTGATAAGCCTTAAGCCTTAGCATAAAAAAATATAGACATAGACAACCACTGCTTAGTCTAATTAAGAACTTACATCCAATGTATTTATCGTATATGTAAATGTATTTATCGTATATGTAAATGTATTGATACAATTAGAAAATCCTTTTTTTTTTTTTTTATTAAATACAATTTTCTTAATTTTAATTTTTTTTTTGGTTAATTATCGCCTACAACTTTAATAAAAAATATTTTGTTGTTTCTATTAAAGTTTAGGGCATTGTATCGTCTCAATGGCAAGTTATCAGTGTTAGTAAGTTCTGGTTTTTTGGCAGTCAGTTTCATATGCTCTCCATACACATGTGTCCAGTTATGTTTATGTGTGCAATGATAGTGGAGAAATATATGTCTGTGGGTTATCGCATGGGTGTTAGTGTTGTGAAGCTAAATTTATTGATTTTACTTGAAATGGGCGGCACGTGTTTGCACAAAAATAAATTGATGGAACGAGGAAAAACTGAAGCTAGTTAAGCTTTAATGGCAGCCACAGAATTACCGTTAGTATATTGATGATGATTTTTTGTTGTTGGCATGGCAAAAGGCCATTCAGCCAGCTGCCAAAGTAAACAAGACCTGCTAGGCGATATTTATAGACAGCTACACACACACGCGCATGCATACAGGAATAACAGACACTTGCATGTGTATGTGTATGTAATTGCAATATTTTTATTTCACGCAAACGTAAATACAAATAAAAGCTTCTGCCGCTAAATGCAAATGTAATTAGTTTTGTTTATTTTGCCTTCCACCTGCTGCTTAATAGGGAGGAAGTGGCAAGGGGGATGGATACCTAAGGGTAGTAGGCAGTTTAACCTTGAAAGCAGCCAGCAGATTCCTATATTTATGCAGAATAAGGCAGTTTTAATCGCCGGCTAAACTGTACCTGCTTAATATGTATGTTTGTCGCCTGCACGCCTGTGTGTGTGTGCGTGTGTGTGTGTGAGCTCTGTATACTATGCTATAAGAGCAACAACTAAATCTCTTTATTCTATTCGAAATAAATGTTGCCTCTGCCCAGGCAATGTTGTCAGTCGTCAGACAAACGCTAAACGTTGTGCCTCGAGCAAACAGATCATAAAAAAAAAAACAGTTTAAATCGTATAAACAGGCAGCCCCCACACCCAGAATCAACAAATTAATTCATTTCAAATGTAAACGTTAAGCCCGCTCTAAACGTGCAAAGTGTAACGCAACTGTGATAACTGTTATATCTACACACACTCACCAACACTAGTCTAAGCTAAGAACAAACAACTCACTGTAACTGTGATAAATTTTTGTGCATATAAAAGGCAAAGGAAAGACAAGTGTCTGTCTTCTGTCCAAGCAAAGTCATGCTGATGACGGCAGCTATAACCCTAACGCCAGCCACTGAACAGCACCAGCAGCAGCAGATGCAACCAGAGCATGAGCAGGGGTAGGTGGGGTTGTTGTTCTCTGTTTTAAATTCATATGCACGCGCCATCGATTAAATGCCATCGGCAATGGCCTCACACACATGAGACATGAATTGCACTTGTTTAATATTTAAGAGGCCCCCCCCACACTTTCTCTCTGCCTGGTCTAGGCCTAGCCATATGGTCAGCTGACGAAACATCTTTTTGTTCTCCCCAAGCGATTTCGTTGCTCAATTTCAAAACGTTTGCCAAGTGCGCAGTTTGTTTTTATTTAATTGGCATTAATAAAGAAACAAAAAAATTTTATTTTATTTTAAACATTTTTTCGGTGTCTGCTAGCCGGCACTTTCATGCATAGAAGCCTTAAAACTAATTTTCTTATTGAATAAAAATATTAAATTTAAATTAAATGAAACTAGAAGTTTCGTTTTAATTTTATTAAATTTCTACAAACGAAATAAATTAATTTAACAGCCGCTAGGGATGCTTCTTAATTGATTATTTTAAGCAGAAAGGAAGGCAACCCTGCGACTACACTGGAAAAAATTTTGGTTGGGCAATTTCAATCAATGTTATGTAAATTGTATGTTTTGTGTTGTCCATTGTCCGACGTTTTTTAACACTAACAAAAGCTAAATGAAAAGCGAATAAGTGAATAAAGAGAGCAGTCCGTCGACAGTCCAGATTCCACTATAAAACTGTCATGGAATTGCTCTCTTTGTATGATATTCGACGTTGCGCTAACTAACTTAACCATTCAATCTATTCTCAGTTAGGAAGAATGTTTTGTCCTCTGTCCATTGTCCTAACGCTTCTTTCGATTATTTCTACCCTCCACCCGCCCCCTGGCAAACGAATAGCGAAATGAAGAGAGCTATCCGTCGACAGTCAAGTGAATACAGATTGTAATACTGTCATGGAATTGCTCTCTTTGTATAATATTCGAAAAGCGACGAGAGAGATCCGAGAGCTGTTGTGCAATGCTTTACTGTTTTGTTGCATTTGGTGTTGGTTGTGTCGTTCGTCCATTTCTTCTCCTTCCAGACCAGAAAACAAACACAAAGCGGAGCATTTTGAATTCAAAAATTTCTTTCCTTCACTATGTGTATGTATAATTCATTCATCGCTGATGGATGTTGGTTTCCATAAAAAGTTAAAAATTTCTTTAACATAATTCGCAAAACCCCGCCCTCTAAGAATAATACGCGCCCTTTACTTAAAGATTATGAAAAAAAGCGTTGCGACCGCCATCCATTCCATCTTATAAACCGCCGCGTCCACGTCCGCCTGTAGGGCCGCCTTGCCAGACCCCACCACGTCCTCCACCCGACCCGGGTGCTCCCGATGGTCCGCCACCACCACGACCGCCGCCCGATGGACCTCCTCTGCCTCTGCCGCGCGCTGTAAACGTAAATCACAGGCATTAGCATGGGCCAGCAGACAAAGCCAAACCACCTACCTTGAGCTCTTAGTATTGCCGCCTTCCCGCGGCCGGCCGTTCCGCCCAGACCCTTGCCGGTCTGTTTTTTAAACATCGGTGCGTTTTTCAGCATGTCTGGCAGTATGAGAAATCGTATCTTCGAGCCGCGTATATAGACATTCTCCAGAGAGCCAGTTCGTCCATCGCGATAGGTCACTGTAATTTGTGTCATTTGGCAATTCATATTGTCTTCTGCTTCAATAAGCTTGCCGCGGTACACTTCGCCGGTTATTGTTTCACATGTGATTATATGGCCCTCGGCCTCGTGTAAAACTTTTATCGGCACTCCAATCGACATCTTTTCTTAACTGTGCGTTGTTTCAACCGATTTTATTTCAACAAAAATTGGCTTTTTCGTTTAGCAATTGGAAAAATTTGCTAAATTTTCTGTCTTTGCACAAACGTTTGCCGCTGTGGTGTGTGCTGGTGTGGTAAAAGCGCTTGACAGCTACCGCCATATTGTGGTGAAAAACGGCTAGTGTTGTTTAATGCTCGCAAGCTTGCATGGCATGCTCGTTGGCTTATCGTTATCGTCTATCGGCGCGTGTTTAAACAAAAGATATGCATTCTACGACTGTTTTTCTTATCTTTTTTTCCCCATACATAGTATATGAAATATTTTATATGTGCATATATAATTGTTGTGACTCGCTGGGCGATAAAGAGATTAAATTGAGTTTGTGCCGCTATGGCAATCAGTTTTACTTTAGCTATTGCGCCGTCTAGCTGTGAGAGCCACCAATTGCAATTAAAATGATTTGGTAAATTATTTGCAGCTACAAAATCGACTGATTACAGTGTAGAAGGGAATCATCTGCATTCCAGTTGAATATTAATACGTTTTCATTGCTCTTTTTATATCCACAGCGACCCAATGTTTAGTAGTAGTATCGTTAGAAGAGACTTTAATGACAGCGGAGTTGCTGGCTGTGCCGATGGCAAGTTCCGCACCATCTCGACTTCGTCTTGCGCCACTAACCTCTCGACTGAGTCCTACCGCATCTCTCTCGGCGTAGGGCCTCTGTGGTGGTCCTGATGTCCCTGTCCACCACAGAACAGATCACGATAGGGCATCGCTCTTAACGGGTAAGCAATCGACTAACTTTGTACCCCCACACAACCAGCATATAAATTGTCCATTTGAAATATTTAAGGCTACAGCCGCAAGTCTTCGGTCGACTCGGCTGGTGGCAGCTTGTTCGAGGCCAGCTCTCGGTCATCATCGTCGTCGTCGTCTTCCGTGCTATCGGAATCGCATAACGATATCCATTCGTTGTGCTCGGAAGATGATTGCCAGGAGGTGGTGCGCCAGATCCTGCAGCATGACCAGCCAGTGCAAATATCCATCAAATTGCACGTCACCGAAGATCAATACACCAATTGGATGTCGATTTTGAACCCAATCAACAACATGTTGTATGTCGCCTTCCCCAAGGACTTGCCGCCAGCTGGCTCCAAGGAAACCTTCCTCTCCCTGCTGGAGTTTGCCGAGGACAAGCTGGAGGTCGACGGCATCGTCATGGTCATGCGCAAGGATCAATCGGAATGCGGTCGTCTAATCGAAGCATTTCTCTTCATGGGATTCAAGCCGATGTCCAGAAAGGCACCGCAGGCACCACCAGCAGCCCTCAATGATACCGAGAACTACTATTTCCTTTACACCATCGAGGAGTAGACCAGGCGAGGATCGAAGGCGAAGCGAAGGCGAAACGAAGCGACGATTTTCAAGTAAAAACCACAACGTATAATCAGCCAATAATCACACTTTTTAACCAGAGTAGTCGGTATCTAATAGCAGCAATCAATTTAGCCATCAACAGCGTATCAACTGACATATTGGCCCCGCAATGTGTTCAACCAAACAACTCTGATGAGATTTTAAACAAACAATACACAGATTTAAATAAACATACAAATATAATCAAGTCTCTCCTCTCCCTCCTTCAATGAAATCGTTTCACGGCAGCCGCCTCTCGATAAAAAAGCCCCAAAATATATTTCAAAAAATATCACTTTGCGTTTAGCCACGTTAAGAGCAAGCTATCAATTGTCCTAACCCATATAAAATATCATTCAAAGCCTATAATCGAAAAAAAAAAAACTAAAAAAAACCCAAAAAAAAAGGTAAAACAACCAAGCAACACACTTAACTTTAAGTTTCTATATGTGAATCACACGCTACTTATTTGTCATTTATTTTTCCTTTTTTTATATATATATTTATCACCGATTATCATTCTTTATTATATTATTGTATTATTCAAACGAGGAACGCATATAATTTCCGTTCATAATCCCAACAATTTGTGTTTTGCCTTGAGCATCACCTAGTATATAGAGGACTAAACACAATGTATTCAAATATATATCCAAGCTAAAAAAAAACATAAACAATAAACTTTCAATTCAATAGATGAACAATTTTTTCTTTTTTTTTTAATTATCAATATAATTTATTCAACATTATTGCAATAAAAATTTAAATACCTTACAGTTTGTTATTCTTTTCTTTTTGGATGGGTGGAATCTTGATGGACTTTGCTGACAAAGTTGAAAGTCACGGCAGATGCAGATAAACACAATTTAATCAGTTGCGTCGGACAAATGACTTTCGTTTTATAATTAAAAGTTGTTTACTTTTCTACAAATTCAAAATTTCGAGTCAGCATTATGGAAAATTTGAAGAAATTTAAATTCGATAAAAAATCATTAATTTAAAGTAAGTGTGGCAACTCCAAGTACAAGGCAATGCTGCCAGCACGACAGGACCGTCAGAAGTGCAGATTAGCCTTGCAATTTATATGCACTTAATCGATTGTTTTCTATGAGTGTTGAACAAGATTAGTGCACAGCCTAGTTTCATATGCTTTCAACACTTCTTTAGGTAATCTAGATTCCGTTATAGACAGGCTGTTTTCTAATACGATTCAAAAATTCTGTTTGTTATTCTTGGAAAACCAACTTGCCAAGTTAATATCCTTATAATAGACATTTGCAAATGATGGATAATTTTAGGGGAAAATTAAAAATAGTTTTATATCATTTAGCTTTTGTTATGAAATTTTAAAAATGGTTGCTGTCTATGCTAAGCATTGACAATATTGATAAGCAAAAAATTCGAATTGAATGGAACCTTTGATAAAAGCGCAGTCAGTGTTCAATTAAGGGATTAATTGATTAAAAAGGACACGTAAGTTGTTGATTTGAATAAAATTTCTTAAGCATATGGAAAATAATTGACAGCAAGTTATCTATCAAGCTTGACGTGCCTCTGGCTACATCTGTTACATCCATCAGACATACACACTGGACAGTTTTTTGTATTTTGACTTTATGGGGCGATAAAACAGCGCATACGCACATCAAGGTGTGTGTGTGTGTGTGTGACTACCTATAGAGATAACGATATAACTAGCTACGGAAGAGTTTCCGAAAACACAGTCTGGCTCGGCACGTCTGTGAGTTGACACAGCGAAAACTATTAGGCAGCCCGAAGGAAACAAACAAAATGCTGAAAGCGGTAGGTGGACTGACTCACTACTGCCCACAAGGGGCAGAGGATCAGTGGGGGTCGCAGCTTATCTTATTCACAGCCAAGCAAAACAAAGAAATTTAATAACAAAACGGACGTTGAATTTTCTAGCCCTAAAAATTTACGTATTTAACTCTGATCGCTTGCAGATATTGATTTTTATGGCTGTCCTGGTGGCCCTGGCCCTGGCCAAGCAGCCTGTAGAGCCAAGGGGGCATCATCAGCGTCATAATCACAAGCGCCACGTGTCGCCATCTCACAATCAACATCCAGCCCAGCGCCAGGTCAACGCAATTGCTGGTCATCAGGTGACACATGGAAGGAACCTCCAGGATCACCATAAGCATGGCAAGATACCCGCTGTATCCCGGCACACCAAGTCCCAGCGAAGCAGTCGGCAAGCCAAGTCTGTCAAATCCCAGCAGAAGAGCAAGAAACATCATGAAAAGCAGCAGCCACACAAACGATCGCCCCAATACGGCCATAAGCAGCACCAGAAGCATCATAGCCAGCGTCGCCACCACTAAGGCTACCTCCTAAGCCTACCTGTGTGTAAAACCAAAAAAAAAACCCCAATAAAAAAGCTCTTAAAAGTTATATAAACTCTTCGTCTCCATCGTTTGACCTCTTTTAATGGCCGCAGCTCGTTAAACTCAGAGAGGTTCAAATCCAGGTTCAACCCACGGGTGGAATCTGTAATTGCAAGCAGAGTTGACTTGGCCAATTCCATTTAACGTAGTCATAAGTTGGCTCGTAAATGTTTCAACTTCTTTGGAAGCGTTTAACAATTTTAAAAGCCGGTTTTAGGTGGACAGCAGTCTAGACAAGTGAGGCAAACAATTTGATAATAATAAAGGCGGCGTTAATTGCTCAAGTTGGGGTCAAAAGCATTTCAAGAGAAAAAAGATTTC
>JAWNPV010000602.1:0-16951 GCA_035078785.1 Collessia kirishimana
GTGTATGTGTGTGTGTGTGTGCTGCGCGACTTTTACTTCAGTCCCCCATGAGAAAGAAGAAAAATATATAATTTCTAACGGCAAGTCAAACATACAAGCTGGCAGGCAAACAAACAAACAAACCAGTCAAACAGCCAACATGAAAAGAAGGCAAAACTGGAACACTAAAATGGAGATGAACGCCATACACACACAGACACACACACACACACACACACGTACATGCATACATAGATGGCTGAACATTTGATGCCTGCGCTAAGCAAACTTTGGCACGAAAACTTGGGCCAAAAACACCTGAGCCGTCTTCGCCAACTGCCTGTATTTTTCTTCATTTTGTTGTTGTTTTTTTTCTTGCTGTTTGTTCAATTCTCCTTAAAGGTAACCAGTTGCCCCTACCTCAGCTAACCCAATTCGATATGCAAACCCACAGTTGTGTCCTTTGACGGCTGCTGTTGTCGTTGCTGCTGTCTCCAAAGATCGATCATTTATTTTGAAAAACGCTGACAGACTTTGGCATTCAGGCTGATTTACATACACATACACATACACCTACCTATACATATGTAAATAAGCTGTGTGCCTGTGTGTGTGTGTAAATAATATTTAAATTTATTTATATTTGCAGCAATATTTCTTGTTATTTCATATGCGGCTTGATCTGTGCGGCTGGTTGTTGCCGTTGTGGTTGTGTCACCTGCGTGGGCATCAGTGTGGTTGCTTGGCCCGGTAATTGACCTAAAAAGCATTTTGCCGGCATCAACCAAAGATGATACACGATGTAGCATAATCATCATCACAGTGGGAGGACAGACAGACAGACAGGTGTAACCTGCCCTAGGCCATCAATATCACCAGCTCTGCTCTGGGTTCCGTCATGCAAAAACCCTACAAGACAATGGTTTATACTGATTGCTGGCTGAGTTGATCAGTCTTTGTTGGCAATTTCTCTAAGACAGCATTCAGTGACTCCTGAAGCGAAAGAATCAGCGAGGCGTGCGTCCCACTTCTGATGGTTGTGACTTGTGATGTAATGTGATGTGATGCAATGCATGTGGCCCCAACAAGCCCTGCACTCTGCACTCTGCACACTATAAATTCTTGGTTGGACAAGAAGAATTGCCGCCACCGCCCTTAGCAATCATCATCATCATCATCATCATCGCCATCATCATCATCATCAACGTAGGAACTAACCATTTTCTATAGCAAAAGCAGCCAGAAGTGTGAAAATGCCAAAATTGTCGTGCTTTGCGGTTTTTGGTGGCTGGCAGTAGACGAAAAATTATTGCAATTTTCTGACTTTGCTACGAGAATTCAGCTAGACTCTCTCTCTGTATGTGTGTGTGTGTGCTGGTGTGTGTGTGTTGGGCGAACATTCATAAAGTTGACTTACGCTTAAGTAAACAGCAAAAGTGTGAAATGATTTCATCTGATGATTATTTGGCTTTGGCTTTCGATTCTGGCTTTGGCTGCCTGCATTGCATACTTCGCTGCGTTCCCTACATTAGTAGTGGTAACTGCTTCTACATATACAAATGCATCTGTGTATTACATAAGGTTGCTGCTCCAAGACAAACCTCAGGGCTGTCTATGACCAGACGACCCACCTCGCTGTCCCCAACGGGGTTATGAGTTTGTCTTGGTTTTATCGGACCCTTTAGGCCCCTTAAAATCATTGAAGCGCATTGCATGTTGCCTGACGGCTGATAAGGGGCCTCTTGTTGTGGGTTCAACGGGGCAGTTGCTGTGCGAACTCAACCCAAAGGTGAACCGGTCGGCCTGGGTATATAAAATGATTTCAATTTATTGTTTTTATGTGTCAGACACACACATAATTGTTAAAACAAGCGAATCGACATGATGAACTCATTGTTTGCGGCTCTTTTCTGGCTGTTTTTGTTCCACTTGATGGGTTGACAGCGGTCACCATAGGGATGCAATTGGATAAATAAATTTTCTAATAATTTTAGAAAAATGTTTTACAGATTTTTAGCTTGGCAAACAGACAGCTGAGGAAAGAGCCAATCAACCATGTGAAGGTCGTAGAAAACCAAATAGTCGTAGGCAAAGACATCCCGGATGCAGCCAACTGTTTAGATGGTTTAACAACACTTGGCAGGGATATAAATAAATTTTAATAATTATTCATTAACTTTTAAACTTATCGAATCTATTCGATTCATTTACTTTGCTCTCAAGGCTTCTGGCTGAAGCTTAGCTTTCAATTAATGTTGCCATTCACTGCCTGCCTGCCTGCCTGTTTGCCTGCTTGCCTGGCTGCCTGCCATGTTGTTATCTCTGCACTGATTGCGTCAAAAAAAAAAAAAAAAAAAACCACCAGAGAGAGGAAAATAACTGTTTGCATTATCGACTAATTCAAGCAGCTTTTCCATCACACAGACAGCGAGACAGCTAGGCGAGCTAGGCAACGGGGCCAGGCAGAGAGGCCATAGCCAGCAGAGTATCGTCAGCATTATCTTAATCCCCGGCCCAAATCCACCTCGAAACCAACGGCAAACGGTAAAACGCTAACGCAGAATGCTAACCAGCCCATTGCCCGAACCCTCTAGCTATCTTAACTGTGCTTTGTCTAGGATCAAGAGCCTTCACCATAATGCTGGTAAATTCCGTTGGCGCTTGGAGTGATTAGCTCAACTCGTAGAGAAAGAAAAGCAAGAAAAAAGGCTGGAAAAAAAAATTTTCACACGTTCCACGTGAGCAAACACCCACACAAACAAACACACACAGAGAGGAAGAGAGAGAGAGAGAGAAGAGGGAACATAAAATGCCGCAATGTCATTTTCTTGCCCGTCTCCGAAAAGTATGCAGCAGTACTTTAGATAAGATCAAGTATTCGCCCTGTTATTCGGCGTCTGCTTTGCCTACTTGTTGAGTTCCGTTCCAAACAGCTAACAAAGTCTGCCAGCAAGTAGACACACACACATACACACACCCAACACACTGAAGAGCGTGCTAAAAACTTTTCATAATTGACGACATGCAAAAATGTGTGGGCAAGACTCAGTCTCAGGGCAGCAAGCTGAGAACGGAAGGCAGCCAGGCAGTCAGTCAGGCAGTCAGGCAGGCTTATCGCCAGCCTGGGGAGAGATGGTTAACGAAGGTTGGCTGGCTGGCTGGATGGTCTCACTGCCTGATGCTGCTGCTGCTGATGCTGCTGCTACTGATGATGATGAAGTACAAATATTTTATGTCATTAATTAGCGCACGGCAGAGCGCTTGAAACTATTACGTAATGCGATAACACCAACAACAACAACAATAGCAACAGCAGCAGCAACAGTGGCAGCAGCAGCAACAACTACAATAACAACTATTATGTGCGAAATTTTTAATGACGTTGAAATGGAAGCAGCCTGAGTAAAACGCTGGGCTTTACTGGCTGAGCGGGGCTGAGCGGGGAAGGAAGGGGGTGGAAGGACGCTGCATGCCAGAGGAGCCACTGAATGGTTGGGGGGCACGAAGTGAGTAGCAAACAATAGGCAGCCTGGAAACAAAAGGTTCAGCACGTTGGCTGAGTTTGATGCATTTTCATTTTAATTTCTCCTTACTTTTCCCCATTTTTTTGTGTGTTGTTTTCCTTCCCCCGCCCCCGTCCATCGTTTTTGTTTTCACTTCTTTTAGGTGTGCACAAGTGTAGGTGGGTGGGCGTGTGCGCGTCTAAATTACCCTTTAATTTATCGCATATTATTAGCATTTGCATGATGAAGTCGAGAGTTGAAGATGCTCCAACACCAGGTTGCTCTGTTCAGAGGCAACTTTATGAAGCTGGCGGACTTCATCAGCTTCAGGGATCTTAAACAGGATGTTACTAAAACCTGAGGGTTGCATTAACTAGTAGTTTAGACAGTTTACCATTCAGCTGTGCGGCCGCCCAAGTAATTTATACCCCGTTTGCCTTGATTAGCCAACATCAGGGTCGAATTAATTTGCTTTATAAGTTCGCTAGCCAAGAGAAGTCAAGTAAACTGATGATGATGTGTCCCCAGCCAGTGGGAACTGCATATACCCTGGGTAGTTTCCTATCCCCCCTACAGGGTATAAACTAGTTTAGCTTAAGCATCACGTTTGCCATTTATTTTCAGGGCTTTTATAACCGGGTTTTTGCTTTCTTTGGGTCCATTTTGGTGATGCTAATAATTAAATTATTTTGCACAAATTTCTCACAGTTGCTGTCCCCCACAGATAATAATCAGATAACTTAAGTTGCCATCGGACAGTCCACAGTCACACACAGACACACAGAGACACACACAGAGACACCCATTTACAGAGCAGATAATGAGAATTTAAATCGCCATAAAGTGCTGCAAGTGAGGCAAAGGAATAACAAGCTAAATAAATGTTCAACCCGCCTGGTTGGAGCGGGAATTCATGGCAAAATGAAAGGGGGCAACTGAGAATGTTAGACAGCGAAAGTGTTTGCCGACTAAGCGACAAGTGCCCAGCGTATTCATATAATTTTCTCTCTCTCTCCCTCTCTGTCTATGTCTGTCTATGTGTGTGTGTGTGTGTGTGTTTGTGTGTAAGTGAGTGTGCGTGCGTTAATAAAATGTAATTTTGAAACGTCTTAGTGAGAACATTTTTCCTTATTTCCTTCTCTTTCTGCAGAGTCAGCCAAAAGCAACAGAAGCACAGTCAACAGCAACAGCAACAGCAACAGTAACAGCCAACTCTTCACATCTATCTGATGGCGACTATGGGGATTGAGGCGCACACACACACACACACACACGTACGCATACAGACAAACACATCACGCACACTGACTTGCATATAAATGTCTTCTCTCCCAGACACGTTCTATGTTTTTTGAAGTTTAATATGAAATGAGCTTTGGAAAAATTATAAATTGATGTGAATTCCGTTAAGATTAAAGACCTTGGCAGCCTCGCTGACTGATTTTACTCGTAACTCAAGCCAACGCTTGCTCCACGACATTGTTATTTGGGATTTTGGTTTATTAACTCGTAAGTGGTTAGTGGATTTTGTCTTAAGCAAGCAGCTGGTAAGGAGAAAACTTTGTTTATTGATCAACAGTTTAAACAACAGAGTGATCAACAAAGTGATCGGCAGACTGATTCATGGAGTGATCGACAGAGTCGTCAGAAGAGTAATCAACAGAGTGATTAACAGAATGATAAGCAAACCGATCAACAGAATGATCTACATGGGGATAAACAGATTGATCCACAGAATGAGCTACAGACTAATCAACAGACTGATCAACAGAGTGATCCACGGATTGATCAACAGACTGATTACAAAGACTAATCTATAGAGTGATCAACAGAGTAATCAATAGAGTAATCTACAAAGTGATCTACAGACTGATCAGTAGACTGATTAACAGATTGATCAACATCCTTTGAGGATGGAAACCCTTGGATAACCAAGTTCCTTGATCAATTGACAGGCCGATGAAAATTTTAAAAAATTATTTTAAAATAGGAAAAACCAAATTCAATTTCTCTTAATTTAAATAAATTTCCTGTTGTTGCTTTGGGTGTGAAATTTTCTCGAAATTTACAACTGAGAATGCCCTGGGGGGATGGTTGTTATCCAGCTAAGCTGTCTGACAGCCAGAGAAACAAACATCGACACATAAATGCTTATTAGCATTAGCATCTCATTATAAGCAGCATTCGTATACCAATGGCGGCAGTCCCTGTGCGCTTCTGTATTGGTATGTGCATGTGAGTCCGTGTGTGTGTGTGTTTGTATGTCTGTTTGGAATGCACTTGCCCTAAAGCTGTAACACGCATTAACTGCACACACACACACACACACGCACACATGGATCTACATCAACTTTGAACCAAAAAGCTAATGCCAAACATCCCCGCACTTGCCGCTGCTCTCTGTGGCTGCCATGGTGGTCAAGCGTCAAAAGTCAAGTCTTTGGCATTTGGCCTTTTGCAACCCACCGGTTACCCATCGGCTACCCCACCTCAGTGCCTGCCGCCCTGTTCTCTTTGCTATTGTTATATTGGCATACCTTTTGGCATATTTGCATTGATAATTCTGCGTAGAGCAGCTTCTCTCTGTTCGCCTGCCAGCCTGACTACCGCGCTGCCTGGCTGCCTGGCTGCCTGCTTATTATGGCCTCATTATGGGTGTGGCCCTGACTTAAATGGAACTAAAGCCGCAATGCTTGTGGTGTCCGTGTCCGTGTCCGAGGTGCGGGGTTGATTACAGTTAATCAGCTTTTGCGATAACTGTACTGTCAGTCACATGAAATCCTGTCAATTCTGTAGCCTAAATAGTTGATTTCCAGTTGCCAGCATAGCTGACATATTTGGAACAGGATTAATGGAAAGAAGGTTTGGCACGGCTTGGCATATCGATGTTGATTTATTGATTTCGTTGAGAGCTGATTTGGCAGATTAAATAGCCAAGATCAGTTGTACAGAGTTGCCACACTGCTTGCTTTAGTCTTAGATGTCTGGTGTCGTTGACACAAACTCATAACTTTAATGGCAAAAAGTTGAAGTTGCTGCCTCTGCGCTGCATCTATCATGGCTGACGACAACTATTACGCTACCGGAAATTACTTTTTTCACACTTGACAATGAAGCTGCACTGGGTTCCCACGTCTCTTCCCCTCTTCCCCTCTTTTTCTCTTTCCCAGTGTTGCCTTGTTCATTGCACTCCCAAGTAAGACGACTTCTCCTCTAGGATGCTCTTAGACATTGTATGTGTGTGTGTGTGTGTGTGTGTTGCTCTGTTGTTGTTTTTGTGATCGATAACAAAGGAAACCCTTATTAGAGTTTTCCTTTATTTTAATGCCACATTTGAGAGGCAGAGCAGACTGAAGGGTTTGCCCAAGTGTGTAGGACTGGGCTGGGCTGTGTCTTTTGTGAGCCTTTTTGTCCTTTTTGTCCTTGTGCAGCTTCCACCCATTCATTGGCATTGTAGTCACTGTGGCTCTTTTGTTTCAGCGCTGGGCTTTGGCCCAGACTCTGGCTTTGACTCTGCCTGTTGTCAGTTGCGTTGCCTTTTATTGTTGTTGCCTTTGGCGGCATCCCAGCAGCATCCATCACATTTGCTTGCAAAAAAGTCTTATTTTCCCTTTTTTTTTGTTCTTGTAACTGCTCTACCAAAGTGGTTTTATTAATTTTGCCATCCATTTTGGTAGGCACAGAGGTGCAGGTGCAGGTGCTGCCCATCGGTCTATATAGCAGGACTGTCGTTTGATGTTAATCGATAACTTCGTTCTCAGATATCAGTTGAGCGATCTGAAGTCGCTTTTGGTGGCCTGCAACTCGATAAAGCTGTGTCTTACCAATTCATAGAGTTTTGATGCAAAATCAGCCCATAAGTAGGCAACAGTATTTACTCTTTAGCTAGTGATAAGGGTATCTAAGCTTTGGCGTTGCTTCTACGGTTTTTCTATGTTTTTTTGCCAGCCGCCATGCTGCAGCGGGCTGCTCACATTTGCAACTATCGCAATTTTTCATTACTCGAATCGTCTAACAATGCAAATTTCATACTGGCAAAAGGGTGACGGCAGGCGGCAGCTGCAGCAGAAGTTGCCAGCAATCGACTGCACTGGCAATGGCGAGCTTGGCTGTCTTCTTAATCAACCGTTCAGTCGACTGCCAGTGACAAAATTGAAACGTTTTCCTTAGCCTTCGTCTCGCCGAATGTCTGACGAAAGGACGCGACGCCGTGGGGTGTCTATGGCCTGGCAAACGTTAAAGGTAAAACGCCACAGAGACAAAGTGTTGGGAGTGTTTAATACCAGAAACTGATAGGTTGATTTCTTGGGCTTTTAGCCTGCCGCTGGGCACCATAGCCCATTGGCCAGCCGACGACCCACATTCGTACACCAGCATTTAGGTCAAAATCCTTACGGCTTAATCTGTAATCAGAACAATCAACTAAAACGCTGTCTACGACATAGTTAATAGGCCAACTCCCCCAAGGCAAGTGCTCTGGGCTGCGACTTTAAGTCCTGGCGGCTGCACAAACACATGCAAGTGTGCATTAGGTCCTCAAGAGCACTTGACACTCCATCAAGTGGCGGCTTGTGATCGGACACGACGCTTTGTTTTTCCTTCTATTTTTTTTTTTATCGTTTTTGTCTCCACATTTTCCTTTCTCTCTTCGCTTTTTTTTCTGTTGTTTTAGCCACTTGGAGTGGCCGGACGTGCCCACTTTTCAACGCCAAATTAAACTTCGAGAGACTTGCAACGAGAAGAGCAACAAGGCAACAAGGGAGCGAAGCGCAGTGTTTGACTTGGCGGCTATAGAGGAGGCGACGCCATGAACTTCTGAGGCAACTAATGAGGGCAAGCAACAGACGCCAACTGGCAGACAGGCGACTGACTGCTGCTAAGAAATTGATGGCCAGTCGAGACGGGAGAGAGCAGATGGGCGATGGGTGATGGGCGATGGGAGACGAGAAAGACAACAGGACTGCAGGACAGCCGGACGGCCGGACAGTGGCACAGTGTGACAGGACATCAACTAATTGAAATTGCGCGCCAATTTTGTGGCTTGTTGGCTGTCGCTGGCTCATCCACAGTGTCGGTTGTCCTCTGTCGGCTGATTCTTTAGCCTTTTGCTGTTGTCTCACATGCCCTCTTACCCCTCAACCGCCACCCGTTGCCGCCCAATGGCTCACGAGTCATGCGCAAAGTTTGTTCGGGTTGGTTGTGGTGGTTATTGGGGGGCCAGTGGGCTGGTGATGGAGGAGGAATCGGGGGTAGGGGAGGGAAGGGATACCTGTGCGAAAACAGCTGTGTGTGCTTGGAGCCAGCAGGCACAAGGCATTCGGTTGTCGTTTCTGGTTGTCGTTGGTCGTTGCCGGCTGGCCGATTTCGTGCGTTGTCGTGGGTCGTGTGCAAGGCCTGACACTCGTGCATTCGTGTCCTGGTCCTGTTGACTTGGCAGGACTCGTGTTGGCTGTCGTGTGCGTGTGTGCGTCTTAAATTCGCCAGCCAAAACATCCGCGAATGCAGTCGGTGTCGGTATTTGCAGCGGGCAACGTGTCCGTGTCGTTGTTGCCCTCTGTCAGTGTCTCAGTGTCTGCGTTCCGTATTCGTATTCGTACAGATCGTGAAGCGTTTGAATAAAGCCGTGCGTACGCGTACGTTACCACGTTGATGTGGCTGTGAAACTGGCTGCCGTATTAGTGCTTTAGTGACCCAATGAGCCAGGCTGGCAGACAGCCATTCAGCCAGGCAGACAGACAGACAGACAGACATTCAGGCAGTCGAATCATCGCGAGCATCGCTTGCAACTCCGGTAACGTGTCGCCGCGTCTATTGTGTCGCGTTTCTTGTTTGTTGTGATTTTTGTTTATCTGTTGGTAAATCCCACAATTCTCACCTATTTTTTTTTCAAGTGTTTCTTTGGCGCGTCTTCTCAATCAGAGGAAAATGCTCCAGATAATTGCCTAACAAGGGCGCCAAGTGTTCACAGCGAAGCAGAATGCATTGGCGATAGTCGAGTGCGAGAGTGTTGCGGTCTCGAGGTTCGGTTTTCGGTTGTCAGACAAAGCAATTGAATGTTCAGTGAATTTGAACTCAAACAGGACGAACAATAAGTCAAAACTTTTTAAGATCAAATAACGCAGAAATTTGTTAAAGAAACCAAAAAGATTTTAATTGATTCATCTGCTCTTGGGTGAGTTGTGATTTCTATTTAAATGTTAAACAGAAAATTATTTAAACCAAAGGATTTTTATATATTTCTTTCTCCTTTCCAGCGAGGTGGGATGGATACATTTTTGGTATTTTTTATCAAGTGTTTGGTGATCTAAAAACCTTGCTGTTGCTCTCGGGAAATATTGTGTTTGCAAAAGGATTTGTGATCTCATAAGATATTTGTTTTCTTGATCAAGAGGGTAGACACATGTCCGTCGGCTCTCGAGTCCTTTAGCTGCTTCTCTTAGATAATCAAGAAGCTTTACAAGCCAAGGGAGATCAGATCTCCAGTGAACTTTCTGGCTCCATAGCTGACTCTTCTCTGTTGTATTCTTTCTAGATTTTTTCTCCATCACAGGTAGCCAGTTTTTATTGACAAGGTAACCCCATGATCACCATTTAAGTTGATGAACTGAACGGCTATCAACAAAAAAGGCAAACGGCCCGACTGCTGGGAATTTCCTGCCTTTAAAGCAACTTATTAATCAGCCTGAAAGAGCTGAGTACATTGTTCTCCAGTTTAAGCCATCATCCGGCAATTAAAAGCCATTTCAACAAATCAAGACTTACAGACATTATCCCTTCCCTCTCTCCTCTCCCCCACCGGCAAGAGCCAAGCGTAGGTCCAGGCCGACGTGACTGAAGCCCAAGGCTTAGCCAGCACCGAGCCAGCACCGAGCCAGCCCTGATGAAATGGAAAATTATTACCCCAATACTTAGCTCGTTGCATATCTAATAAATATTTTACCCCAGAGCCTAATTCGATTTTCGAAAACTAAAGGATTTGCCGTCCATTTATTAAGGTCAAGCCTGAAAGTAGGCAACGGTCAGGCCATGCCGGACCAGAGCCGCACAGGGCCAGGCCAACATACAATATTTTACATTTGACATCAATTTATTCATTGTAAAATTGGCAAAATGGCAGGCAGCTTCGATAATAAATGCAAGGGAAAATTGCATTTTATTTTAATTAAATTAAAATGTGTTTATTTATGCACTAAAGTTGCAACAGTAGCAGCAGCAGCAGCAGTAACCATAGGGGCCTAATAATAATGAAATATTTAGTTAAAATATTGATTTATAATTAAAGCAAATAAAATAGCCAGGCAATTTGCCTGCCAAGTGCTGCTCTATCGCTGTCCAGGTGTTGTAATATTTACACAAAAATCTATTTGCAATATTAATCTGCATATGTTTCCCTGTGTGTGTGTGTGTGTATGGGTGCCAGTCACACACACACACTCGCACACATAACTAGTCAAGTAATTAAAGTTCACCGATGAAAGTTTACCGCAAAATCAACTTGTGTAGAGCAAAACAACAGCAGCAGCAACAGCAACAAATAAACACAAATAAATTCACTAGTCGGAGGGGAGGGAAGGGGAAGAAAAAAGTGCAACATTTACAATAAATATTGAATCCCGGCAAACATCCGAGCAATGTAAACAATCCGACTTCAGTGCGGCCTCATTGAAAACTTTTCAATTTGTGAGATTAACACAGTGCGATTGCCAAAGCTGAGCTGCTGAGCAGGATTAGCGGATTACACGTATCCCTATCAGGCTCCTCTGATTGCAGCGATTAAATTGATGGCTATATGGCTAGCACAGATCTCCAGGGAGTTGGACAGCAGCTACTGTGCCCTAATGATATCCAAGCTGAAGGACTTATAGGCAAAAATCTTGTCAGAGTAGCAATTTCATTGTAAAGAATCTGCCACTTCTGATTGTTACTAATGTTAATGCACTGAGATCCTCCTGTCTGGCAGTCTCATTGGTGTTTTATTTGTCAATTCAGTTAATTGAATCTAAGCAATGTTGTTGGCCCATTCATGGCATTGCAATTATTTAAACACTTGGATCTGGCAATTGGGCTGGAAAACTTTGAAATTTATCAGCCATAGAATTCACAATTCATGGAGGCAATTTCAAGAGTCATAATTAAGTTGATTTATGTTTAAGACGAGCTATCGTTACAGTAATAAGCAGCTTTGCCTGCCTGTTTAATCGTAGCATACCACACACACGCACACACACACACACGCACACACAGAGGAGTACCATGGGATATTTGGTCAACGTTGAATGAAGCTGAAGCGTCTGTGGCATACAACTGGCCATGTTGAGGGTCCAAAGGCAACATTTGAAAATGAACATAAAATATTTATGACAGCGATTGGGTTTTTGCTGAACAAACTGCTAACACACACACACACACACACTCTCTAATAGTGATGCACACAGAGCAGAGCTTAGGCTGCTGCCTGCCTGCTGCCTGCTGGCTGCTGGCTGCATCAGTCGTTCGTGTGCATGCAGCGCAAATCCTTTTGATTATCCTTGTGCATTTACAAAATGTAGCGGCAAAGTCTGTTCGCTTTAGTTTTTGCAATAAAATTGAACAACAAATACTCGACGCCAATGGGGTAGAAGGAACAAACACACATGCAACACGAGGCAGATAGGCGGGCAGCCAGCTAGGCAGGTAGGTAGGCCAAGGCATTGGCAGTGGCAACGGCATTGGCAGTGGCAGAGCCAACAAAATAAACAAAACATATAAAACAAGCAAAGGAGAAGCAAAGAAAAATACGGGAAAACGAGTAAGAAATTCGTTTTTCTTTAATTTTCCTTTTATTTTCTAGTTTTTTTTTTGTTTTTTTGTGTGTCGGGTTCTTGCCAATGGCAAACACTCTAAATAATGCACAAACACAAACGGCAAAGCCTGGCAAACAACAAAGCGCCTTGTGTATCCATACATTTGGGTAGATAGAGGACACACAGGACTCACTCTTCATGGATCGTGTTTTAATCTTTTTGCCAGGTTAACAGCAGGAGAAAAGCAGGGAAAACAAAACCAGTCGGTGGCCTGTGATCGTCTGCCAACAATGGAAAGTTCTCTGGTGATAAGTTTCACCAGGTGGCAACGCCAGGGCTTAAGTACAGTTTTCTGCTGACACAGCAAGAGCATTAAACATTGTCTGATGGCTTCAACTATGTGGCAATCAGTCAGGAGCAAAACCTGCTTTATGTATTCATAGATGAACACATCAGTCGGCTCATGCATGACTGGCGCTTTTGTCTAACCTGCATGACACTGTCATTTGGGTCCTTCGCTGTAAAAATTATACATCAAATGCATTAAATAACATCATTTATCAATGGGCTGTCAATAATTGAATTAACAATGCATCATTGGTTAGTCAAAGTCTGTCGACAAATTGCATGACGGATGCCATTGTCATACGAATAAACGCCAATTGCAATGGCAATTCAACACACTCACACACACACGCACACACATACACACACACGCATACACATACACATACACACACAGAAATATCCTGTAATGTAAGTGTAGTTGTTTGGATTTAATCCTTTTGGACTGAGGCAGATGCTGCCTGCGGTTTGTGTCTATTTGCCTATTACTTAGTTATTTATCTCTCAGTCTCTTCTACTTTACTTTACTTAACTCTTTGCTCCTTACTGACCCACCACACACACACACAGGAAGGATCTAGTCGAATTCCCAATGTCATTTACATTTAATTAAAGACCAAAGAGTCATGTCATGACAGCTGACACTGCAGTAAATTAGACTTTGTTTTAATTAACCTTGTCTATATGACAGCTATATGATCTAGTGGTTTAATTGGAACAAAACGCAGTTTTCACTACTTATCTGTGATAAAATTTGGTTTAATTTTCAAGCGGAAACACAGCAGCTAGGCATAGTAGAAGAGTGTGTTATATGACAGCTATATGGTGTAGTCAACTGTCCTAGAGGAAACTTGGCACAGCCACCAGGAGTTGTCTGAAGCTTATTGATGCAGAATTTGGTTGGAATTGGCCAGGAAACAAGAAAGTTATTCAAGCCTGAAGCAACTGACAATCGATCGATCGTCACCCCAGCTGATCAAGGATATAAAAAAGATTAGAAAATTATCAGACTTCCTAAGCCAATGAATGTGCCAATTTTATTTTGATTTCCTTAGTTTTGCTCTTGTTTTCCAAATGGTCAACATATTTCTACCGCATTTTCTGTTCTCAATTTATTTACTTTTGCCTGCTTACTGGGATATTAAATTCAGTCTTCATGTGGCTGTGTGGCTGTGTGTGTGTGTGTGTGTGTGTGAGGCCAAGAGCAGTATGCGAATTGCATTTCAAGGGAAAAATGTGCAAAAAAAAAAAAAAGGAAAAAGAAAAGCAAAAGCAAAAGCAATTGACAACAATAAGAACAAAGCATTTCCATGGAGCAACACGCAAACAGACAACGTTGGGCGGACAAAACGATTTGTAAAGTGAAATGTTAACAACAATTTATGGCATTTTACACATGTATGCAGCTTGTGGCTGCCGAGGAGGCCATCGAACATCCAGCCTTGGCGTCTCAACTACCCGAAAGAAGAATATTTCAAAGGTCTTTGATTAAATAGCTCAGATGGTTTAGATATCTGCGTTGCCGGCGTTGCCTTCCACTGAGAAATGTTCGAATCATTTTAAATATTTACAAGTCAGAGGCAGAGCGAATTGAATGGATTCTGATTACCTGGATTAAAAAATTCCCAATGAAAGTGAGTGAGTTGGGGGGATATTTTCTGTCTGCTGCCACCTGACAATGCTGTCCAATTAAACCACCTGGACGCCTGGCTGTGCCATTAAGACGTCGACTCTGGCGGCTTGCAAATTACCATCAAGCGTTGGACGTTAATTCGTTTTCTCTGTTTTTTTCTGTTTTTTCTTGCTGTTTTTTATACGCTTTTAATAGTGTCACGTACGATTGGACGCCTCCAGTTGGCCATTTGATAACTCAATTTGTGGAAGGGCTCCGTGCTCTGGCCCCGACTCAAATTGAATTTAATATTAATTAACTAATTTCGACGTTGGCCTACTTTTAATTAACTTGTGCCTACAGCCAACAGCCAACAACTGGCTTCGAGCCTCGTTGCCGTTGCCGTTACCATTGCCAGAGCCAGAGCTCAGTGACTCCACTGGCCACCTATCCGCCCTCTCAGTCCTGTCCTGTCCTGTCCTGCACCCCTGGCCATCACTAAATATCAACATTTCCTACTGCGACTGTAATTTCATTTGATTTGAAACGACTCCCGAGTGCTGTTGGTATCCCATTCCACCCCTCCCAGCAATCCATAGAGGCGGGTGGCTCATCGTCGTCGTCGACTTCACGTAAATACACGTGACGTCGCCATACTGTTGGGCTCATCCTACCTGACGCTGGGAGCCACCGAGGAATACATCGATGTGCAACGTGTTTTTCCGGTTTAATACCTTTCGCAACTGAATACGAATGAAAATAACGGTAAATGTACATATAAAACAACCCAGTGGAAGCCCCGCCAGTCACTAGTAAACTATTAAATACCCTACCATTGAGTTGCATTCAACGTGGCAGTTGTGATTGATCAAAATAGTTGATATGTTAATCGCTTCAAGGGTTGCCAGCTGCTCTATCCAGTGATGAATTAAATTTATAAAAAATCCTCCGACTCTTTGATGATCTCCAGACAACGTAGAGAACCAACTACAAAGTCCTTGGGAAATTTCTGATACCTTTGCCAGAGAACAGTAATCGAAGTGGCATAAAGAACTTGGAGAAAACACAAGCACTAGGTGGGTCCGCCTACTCAAAAGGCAGCCCCAGGTACCTGGGTGTTTGTACAGTGTGGGTGGATGGGTGTGTGTGTGTGTGTGGGTGGATGGGTGTATGTGTGTGTAGTGCAGTTAAGCACGCGCCGCTTTACGTTGCGGGCGTGACGGGTAGACAAAAAGGAACGTCGTGCGCCTAAAATCGCCGGAGATGTGGCGGCGGCGACTTTTGCCAAAAAATGTTGCCAAAAAATTCCAACAAATTTGTTTTCGCTTTGCGTCACAGCCAACAAAGAAGAAATGAAAAAAAGCAAAAACACAAAACCCAAATAGTCGTGACTGACTGTTGTCTGATCCTAAAGCCAAAAAACTGAATCCAAAGGGCGTGGCAAAGAGATGGAACCCAAATAACTGTCTTTCAACTTCTTTTTGTTTTATTTTTATTGCTGTTTGGTCTGTTCGGTCTTCTCTTAACTGGCTGACTGTACTTCAGATAGAGAGAGAGAGAGAGAGAGTGAGAGAGAGATATGTGTTATCGACGCTCTATTCCTGGGTGTCAACTGTACCTTAATCTAACTGTAATCTCATAGCCCCAGTTAGGTTTCATCAAGGCTTTCTGCCAGTCCTATATGCTGTGCTGCTGTCTCTGGCCCACAACTGTTTGTTTTCACTTATCATTGGCATCTTGTTTATGCAGTTTTCACATAGTATTGGCTACCCTGTAATGCGTCCCATTCCAAGGGGATATCAATGCCATTGAAATCGCATTGATTAGGAATTTTCCTATCCATCACTGGACGTCGTCAGGTGACCTTTTGGTTGATTAAATTTCTGCATTTTCAGCTGCCGAAATGGCCAATTTATTTGACCATCGAAGAGGGTATTTGGTGGGCTGTTTGCTTGGTTTTATGATTGTTTACTTGGAGCCTTACCTTGTATCCCCCTATCCTCCACCCTCCCCCCCTGACAATCTATTGCTGGCAGCAGTTCAGCAGTTTGCCCAGCCCTTGTGCCGCGGCCTGTGTCTGCTTTTAGTTTTGTCTCGAATTCCATATTTTTTCGTCTGCTTTCTCGTTTCTTTTGTTTATTTTGTTGGCTTTGTTACTGGTGTAGTGCTGTGTGTGTTGCCCTTGTTCTCTGCTCGGCTAGTGTGTCAGTGTGCTAACAGCAACAGCAGAGACACAGAGACACAGAGACAGAGCCAGGAGCCACCCACCAAGGCACAGACACAGGCAGAGACTATTCCACTCCAATGATTGTTGTTCGGCTGTTCGTAGCTCTCTGCTTACCACTTGGTATTGACGTCGATTGAAGTTTCTTTCTGTGGTTTGCATACCCTGTAAAGGGATAAAAGAATCCAAAAGATTTGCCAGCATTGAAGCAAGTTGCTGGCCAAGTTTCCTTGACATCTTTAGTTGCATGGACGATTCATGGGCTCCGACTTACTGCAGATCGTTGATCTTCTCCCGCTAAAGGGTATTAACCTGTCTTGGCCGATTTTATTGGCCGTTTATAAATACTTTTCGGTTTATTATGATGGTTTTTTTGTTCCTGTTTTGTTATTTTGTTATTCCTTACCTGACCTGCGTGCCAATCGCGTGCCAAAAATCGCACAACATTTCTTATTTTTTCCTCGCTTCTTCCTTGTGGGGGGGGGGGGGGGGGGGGGGGGGGGGG
>JAWNPV010000604.1:0-16923 GCA_035078785.1 Collessia kirishimana
GCACTTGATTCCAGATCTTCGTGCCCGGATCGAAGGTGTACAGATCGTTGAAATGCTGATCCAACAGACCATTGTAGCCGCCAAACACAAAGATCAGTTTGTTGTGGACGAACATGCTGTGGCTGCGCCTGCCCACTGGCACCTTGCCGGCAGTGAAGGGTCTATGCCAGACCTTGGTCTTCATGTCCAGATAGACAATCTCATGGCAGTAGGTCTCCTCCTGACTGTGGTACGGACTGTGCTTGTCGCCGCGTCCGCCAAAGATGTACATGCGCTCCTCCTCGTAGGCGACCGCTGCATGGAAATCCCTGTAGGTGGGCGGTACACCGAACGTCTGGACGTAGCGCCATTCCATGGTCTCCAGGTTCAGCGAATGCACATCGCTGCTGAACTCGTTGATGTCATCAACGAAGCCACCAAAGATGTACATACAGTTGCCCACCACACAGGCGGAGTGGCCATCCCGGGCCCCTGGCCGACTGCCCGTGACCATCGGCCTTGTCCAGTGCAGAGTCTTGGGATTAAAGCAGTAGAGTATATTGCACAGGCTCTCATCGTTCCGGCCTCCCCACATGTATATCTTGTCCTTGTAGGCCACAGCGGTGTGTCCATAGCGCTGGAAGGGCAGCAGGGGGTAGACCAAGGGCGCACCGCTCTGATCACATTCCTGGGGTATCAGGCTCCAGCGCATGGTGTGGATATTCAGCACATGGACGTCAATGGGCTCATTGAAGCGGTAATCGTCGCTGGTGCAGTAGCCACCAAAGCTGTAGATGAAGTTGCCCACACCGACGGCAGCATGATTGACACGCTGGGGTCCTCCGTCCAAATGTACGGTCCACAGCATGACTAAAGGTATTAAAACAAAGTGATTAGCACGCTGCAATTTAAGCTGAAGCCAACGAAAATAGCCAAGCAAACGCACACACACACACACACACACACTACACAACAAAGGTGCGCGAGTGCTAATAACTGAAGGCCACCCAGGTAAATGGGAGCTACTTACGCTCTGCCGCTGCTGGCTTCGTCTCTTACTCCGACACTGATAGTCATTTATGCAATATATATCTAGGTGTTTAGATATTTTGTTTTATTAGCTTTCATGGGGCGTAGGGAAGGCCTTTGTTGACCGCAAGGCACGCACACACTCACACACACACACCCTTGCATACACTCTGAGGTTATTAACTTACCTTTAACTTAAGCCTAGAGCCGCTAATACAACTAATTTCACTCAACTAGCTGCTTTGGGAATTGCCTTAAGCCCTGTATTTGTTCAATATCTAAGATATTTTTTAACAAAATGCCTTTATTAACATGAATAATATATTTATCTACATCTGCCAATACGTACGTATATTATGAAGCATAAAAACAACAACAAAACAACAAATTAACAAAAAATACAAGCAAGTGTTGAACAGAGACAAAAAATAGACACAAGGACAAATCAGTAAGCTTATCGGTTAGCAGCGGCAAAATATCGACATCTATCGGTGTATTTCGTTCGCTGAGCGCCAAGTTCATATTTCAAATTTTACTTGTGGAATATAAATAATAGCGGTATTCTTGTAACTCTAAGAGAATAAATGATTCATTTTAAATTTACCATAAGAACTGCGATAGACATTATCAGTAATTAGTATATTCAAATCAAATTTTGTTTTGAAAACCTGCAACAACGCTGCTGCAGCCATTCAAATTGTACCATTAAAATCGTATTTAATTTTGAAATTTAGGCAAAAAGCCAACAGCTTTCCATACATAGTTGACCTACTTAGAATATTATTCGAGGTTTTGGTTTGAAAACATAATTTAAATGTCAAATAACTTGCAGTTGAGAAAACATTATGGGAATATCACTAGTGCAACGGTTTAAGCTTTCCCATGTGATATTTCAGCCGTGGCTGGCTGAATAGCACGTTTAACAGCACTGTTTTCAAATGTTCTTCAACACATGTGTATATATTGTGCATCGTTTTCTGTTTTTTCAATAACAAACGAAAACCAAAACAACAACAACCACTCGTAAGTTGTTAAATAAGTTTTCTGCATAGAATTTGCCAATATTGTTGGATTTTTTTTTTTGTTTTTTCTTGCTGAAATATCTGTTAAACCATCTGTGTGTGTTTATATCTATTTGTCAATAAAATCATACATAGTACATATAAAAAGAATCCCCAACAGTCAAAAAGCTGCAAACAGCCCCCAAGTACTGCAGCGCAGTTGCGAAAAACATCTAAGAAATCAACAACAAAAAAAATAACAAAGTTTGTTTTTCTTTTTTGCCATATGTGTGTTAATGTATAGATAGCTGTACGTGTGTGTTTGTGTGCTGTTAAACAAATTGCGTCTTTTAGCAAGAAGCAGCGATAAACAGTTTTTCTGTGTCGAAAGTGTGAGCGAGAACGCAGCGTTTGTTAAAGTTCATTCATCTGATTTCCCAACAGTGTCGCCCTCACTTTATCTACATGTATGCATGCTCTCTCGCTCCCACTTGAGTTGAGGTACCAACTGTGCTAGCCAACACAGCTGACTTTGTTGTTGGACGGGCAAGAGAAAAAAAAACGAACAAGGATTTTCAGGTTTCTGTTTCTGGTTTCTTCTTGTATGCAGCCACACACAACAAACACATCCAGCAGCTGGTGTAGTGCGCAGCTGTTTTGTAGAGCTCTGTCTGTTTACCTCTGCCGTTGTCAACAACGCTGCGCTGTCCAAAGCAACGCAATAAACTTTGTGTTGGTATAATAATTTTTTTTAAATGTTTTTTTTTTTCGTGTGATGATAAGAAGTTTTATATGGGTAGAATTTATATTTGTTTTTCGTCAGCTGTTAATAGCAAGTGTGTTTGTGTGTCACCAAAAATTCTAAATAAAAACTTAATCAGAATATTTGGCTTTGTGCGCACTTATCAATATAACAGTTCAAACAACAACATTTTAGGATAAGAATATAAAAAGCAAATCAAAACAAAGGCAAAGACCAACAGCAACGGCAACAGCTGGTGTTAAGTGTTGAAGAGCGCGGGTAGCTGTGTATATGCTTTTGTGCGTGTGTATGTGTGGCCATACGCGGGACAGTGCCCCCGTAGGTCGTTGCTTCATTGTACTTTCCTTCTTGGGTTGATCTTGTAGGTATGTATGTATGCATCTATATGTGTGTGTGGCGAAAAGAAAGTCCAGAATAAGAAACCTATATTGACAACTGAATACCCTATAATTCAAACAAAGCTATGGAAAGCTCTGACAACATTAAAATAAAATCGTTTAGACAAATTATAATGACTTAAAAGGGAACGAACTAAGAGGGAAGAGAGAGAGAGAGAGAAGCCATGGCTGCAGCCCAGACGAACAACAAATAAACAATTCACATCGCACACATGCATTCGTACGTTCTCAAGAAAGTTTATGTGTGTTGGTGTGTGTGTGTGTGGCTTCTCGATAGCTAACTGTAAATGTAAATGCGTATTTTAATAAATTGAATAAGAACAGGAACAGCTGATGCTGCCAGCTACTGTTGGCTTTCGTTACACTTACGAGTGGGATTGCCTTCAGCTTTGGTTGGTGAATGGTAACCAGTTTTAGTTAGTCAGTTGGTCTGTTTGCAACAGCCTACATACACACCTATACATATACGTATGTAATAATAATTATCACGATATCATTAACTGACAGCTGCTGGCTGTAACGACATTGTCGCCTGACTGTGACTCTACCGTTATACATGCATATGCATGTATGTATGTGTGTGTGTATGAACTTACCACAGACAGTCAGCCAGTTGGTTGCCGTTTTTTTTTCTTCTGTTTTTTTTTTATATGAAAGTAGTTTACACTCGCGGACAATAAAAGTGTCACAGTAAATATCGCAAATATTTATTTTCTAACCTCACAATCTTATCTGATTTGTTAGTATAGAAAAATTGCAAGCGGCGCACGGCCGCAAAAACAAAAACTGTAATTCGTACCAAGTAGATAACCTTTCTGGGTTAGATGGAAACAAACAAGAAATAAATGAAAAACTAGGTCAACAGCGTCTAATGTAAGTCAGGTAATTGTATGTTCTGATAAAACCAGGAAATTGCTTTCAGATAAGGTAAATACGCTTTAATAGATTCATTTAGGTGCGAACATTACAGATATAGATTTGTTTGTGCTCTGCTTTGCATATTTTGTTATGAATCTACGAGTCGTTTTCAACACGTGACCCATATGTTGCAATCCACATCTGATTGAACGTTTTATTTTTAGTTGTTTGTATGCAACCATTGCTTGTCATACACATACATGCATACATACGTGGGGCGTCCACAAAGTAACACACAATATTGGTTTTTAAGATTTTTATTTTTTTTTCTAGCCAAGTGATCTATAATTATTTTACAATATATGCAGAGAGCAAGGAGTTTTGTATTTTTGTTTAGCATAACGAAGTCGTGAACGGGCTTCTTAATCTCTAGGTGTCATCGACTTCATAAGCTGTTCGAATATTTTTGGCCTCCAGTGTTGTTTGCTCACGCATGCAAGCTGCGCTGCTGCTCAGTTTGTTTTTGTTTTTACGCTTTAGTTCTGGTTTTTTTTTTTTTTTTTTCGTTTATGACCCACAAGAAGAATGATTTGTTGTTAACACACCTAACGGGAATTCGTAAGCAAAGAGTTTAATATAAATTGTGCGTAGTTTTTTGCGGCCTCAAAAGTTCCTTAGAGTTGCTTGTAAGTGACAGAATACAGTGTGCAGTAACGTATGCATGTAGCTGTCGTGTCTTGTTCTTCTACTTTGATATGTCTTGATTGCATATAATTTGTTGTTTTGCATTGAGCACGCATTTACGCGCTATTGTTGTATTTGTCCTGCTTTAGTTGTTGTTTTGCAATTGGTGATTCTTTCTGCTTGTTGCGTCGCTGCCACCTGTGTGTGCGCGCGCGTCAACGTCAAAACGCCGCTAACCAGTGATGAGCAGTGCGAATGATTAAGTGACTGACAAAACAGTAGAAAATTACAGTAATTTAATCTCTTTGGCAGCTAAAAAGAATAATTTAAGCCAATCCCAGGAAAACATTTTATTAAAATACTAAACGTGCTAGCTTTGGCTAAATTAATGGCAAAGAACAGTTACCGATATTCCTCGGAGCTGTCACTGTTATGACTAAATAATCATGTTGCTCATCTCTAATGCACGATACACTCTGGCTTCACTGGCAATGCCATCGTCATTTGTTCGTCTCTCTGTCGCCTGTTCGTTTCATTTTACTTAGCGCGCTTGCTGGTGTTTTGGTTGTTTTTTTTTTGTGTTATTTTTGTTGGTGTTATTCGTCGATTAGCTCGCAAGTTTGCAGAAAATAATAACCACAAGCAAGCACGCAAAAGACAAGCAACAGCACCTTCCACCAAAAACAGAAAAAAAAAAAAGAAATAAAAGTTCATTCGAAATCAATTTGAATTTAATTGCAAAGCAAATTATTAAGAAAACAGGAGTGAAGGAGTAAAGAAGAACAAAACGTAAAGAACATGAGTAAGTGGTAAATTGTAAGAAGCAACAAAGAGAACAGAAGCAGCCACAGACCGACCACCGACCGGCCGGTTCAGCTTCCCGTTTTTGTTCTTGAAGAAATTTTTTGTTTTTTTTTTTTTAATTATTAAATTTTTAGTGTTCAAGAGGGTTGAGTGGGTTGAGATTTGGTATTTTTATTTATTTGGTATCCTTCGCCTTTATCCTACACTGGATACATTTAGATTTGTGTGGTGTAGGTGTGTGTGTGTGTATGGATGAATACATTTACATTTGCCGTTGAAAATCTATTGCAATCCACATTGCCGTAGTTCTTGTTTGGCTTTTGAATTTATTATTTGCTTTTGTTATAACTTAATTTAATTAAAAATCAATTATTTGCCATTTTTGGCCTTAAAAAAAAAAAAAATTGAATTGCTAATTACAACACCGCCATCGTGGTCGCCACCGCCCCTTTCCAACACTCTTTACCCATGGCCGTGGCCGAGAGCAGCGTTCCCGCATGCTCCTATTACTGCTGGCGGCTGCAGCGATTTCTTTGTTGTCTGTCTGACTCAATTGCATTTCCTTTTCTTTTTTGGATTTTCTCTTTGTTGTTATACCCTTTGATTACAATGCAGCTCCGAAGGATACATTAAGCATATGAAACTGTTTGCTGATAGGAAAAAGCCGTTAATATTCACCAAAAGGTTGCAGAGCAATTGGACAGTAAATTGTTGTTCAACTAACTGATGAGCTTCTTGCGGCTGGAATTTTTCACAACAAACAACATTAGGGTATAGGAATTTCGTCTATATTTTCAAGTCACTTGCCATGTTTGTCTGTAATAATTTGTGTTGTTGTTGTTTGAATGAGTTCTTTGTTCTTTGTGATGGTGCTTCTGCCCCCCCGGCCCCTCCCTTTGAAAGGGGTTTTTGTCTTTTCACTGTTTTCTCTATGCAATATGGATCTGTGGAAGCCGCTGCTGCTGCTGCTGCTCTACCTGCTGTCTGTGCTGTTCTGCTATGGTCTGTTTCTTTGTTCCAAGTCGACGTCAGCAGACAATTTGCATTTGGAGATTGAACAGACAGCGGCGCCATCATGCATGCAAGCAAAGCAGCCAAAGCAAAAGCAGCGCGAGGACTCGGCAAACCAACACAGACTGACTGACTAACTGATTGGCATTCATCTAGCGAGGGGGGCGGGCTATTGGCCATTGGCCTGTTCGGTTAAAATTCCTTTGTACGATGGGCAGTCAGCAGGCAAGAAGGAAGATTCAGAGGGGCAAAGATGTCAAGAATTCCCGTTCAGTTGCCAAATTTTGACCTTTGAATGGGGCGATTTGTGTTCGCAATGATTGAATGGCTGGCTGGGTAAAGGTGTAAATGCCTATCAGTACAGATGTCTGACGAGGCTGATGGCTGCCTTGAGTCAGACTGACCATTCAATGAACATTAAATTGCCCGCAATTGCTGCAATTGTGTGTGTGTGTTTGTGTGTGTGTGTGTGAAGAGAACAAAGTTGAATTTATATGGCAAAATGCATTGATCTTGCCTGACGTCAAAGGCACTATAAAGTGGCCAGAAAGCAAACGATTTTGGCCATATCAAGGCTGGCAGTTATGCCCTCTTCATTATGTCAGTTTTGGTGATAAATAAACCGTTTAACCGACTTAAAAAACATTTGGTTTAAAGTCTCAAGCCGCCGCCCATAAATCATTTAACACCCAGAGGCGTTAATCGAAGAACCTCAAACCGCACACACTGAGGTGCTGGCCAACTGACTGACTGGCTGAGTAGCTGGCTGGCTGACAATGGATTTCATACTGATTCTGACTCGTCTGTTCGTCGAATCGTCTCATTTGGGCCCATAGTGTGTTAGGTAGGACGAGCCAAGCAGCAGCAGCAGTTGCCCACTTGGTAGTGTTTGTGTCTTGCCTGCAGCACTGGGGCCCCCCCTTGGTTGCTACCTGTCTGACCAATATTTTAGCCATGACTGTGTGTGTGTGTGTGTGTGTGTGTGGGTTGTTTGGAGAAAGAGGCCTCAATTATTCAAGGCCTTTAGCTATGCAAATTGTGTAAATGTAAATCAATAATAATGGCTCTGGCTCTGCGGTTGTGGCTAGAGAGCTGGGGATGGTGGATGGGGACGGTGGATGGGGCTGAGACGACTCTCACCTCTCAGTATTGCTTGCTGCAGATTTATAACTAATAATAAACAATTTTTATTATATTTTTTCAGGCAACTGAGCTACGTGAAGCCATAAAATCAACTCCCAACAGATCTGCTGCTGCTGCTGTTGCTGCTGCTCTGATCTGATCTGCTTTGTTGGTCTTAAGGGGAGGCGGGGGCGAGAGACAAAGAAAGTATACGATAGAGAGAAAGACGGAGCATCGCATCAGAAGAGACCGGTACAGAAGCTGCATAGACACTCGATGATAAGAGCTGTAAATGCAGTTGCTGCCGCTGCTGCTGCCTCGGCGCCAATCTTTTCCTGGACATAGCAAGCAATATCAGGTGGTGAAATCATAGAAACGGGACTGAATCAGGTAATAACCATTTGCTGAAAGGGATGATGGGAGTGAGCCAATCCTTATGGATGGCAAACATTTCTAACTGAATGCGAATTTCTTGTCTTGCCTTGCAGACGACCACAAGGGCAACAAGTTGAAGGCCATCAGCCATTAGCCATCATCGGCAAACGAGGAGAAACAAAGCCTTCATTTTGGTAAAAGAAGAAAGCAAGGAGCAGCCGCAAGGAGAACAAAAATGGTGAAAACATTTCAGGCCTATTTACCGTCCACCAATCGGACCTATTCATGTGTTCATTGTCGCGCCCATTTGGCCTCCCATGACGAGCTGATATCGAAGTCGTTCCAGGGCAGCCAGGGGCCAGCGTATTTGTTTAATTCCGTGGTGAATGTGGCCTGCGGCCAGACCGAGGAGCGCGTCCTATTGACCGGCCTGCATGCTGTCGCCGATATCTACTGCGAATGCTGTAAGACGCCTCTGGGCTGGAAGTATGAACACGCCTATGAGTCCAGTCAGAAGTACAAGGAGGGCAAATTCATCATTGAGCTGGCCCACATGATCAAGGAGAATGGCTGGGATTGAACGTCTCACAGGAGACGCTGAGACACACACACACACACACACACACATAGAGTCAGGAGAAGAGAGCAGAAGAGCCAGCAAGTAAGCCAAGGGTTGATTGATGTGGTTTGAAAATGAATATGAAAGTGCAAAATAGAATTGGAATTGATGGATGGAATGGAATGAGCTGCAATATAGTGTGTTTGAATGAGAATTTCGGTCAAAGGTCAAGGCCAAAGGATCAACCTCTGGCCTTGGTTGGGTGGGGTCGACTGTGAAGATGTTTGGAGAGAGCAAAGCGCGTCCCCCAAACAAAAAGTTTATTAATTCCATGTTTGTCTAGAATAATTTCTGCTTTTTTTTTTGTTTTCTTGTTTTTTTTTTTCTCTCAAATATATCCAACAACACACACATAAAGAACGAGAGATGGATCAAGTAGAGTTGACAGCCCCCCCCAATGTGAAAGCAACAAAATTCTCTATTCTACACTGTTAAGTGGGTTTTCAAAAATTCCTTCTTCTTCCCTTTTATTTAAATTTCAATTAATTAAACCTGATAGCAGTGTCTTGTACAGTCTACAATGACTAATCAGCTGATCAATGATACGTAGACTGCTGGTTCTCAGTTGATTCTCTCGAAGAAAATATGATTTAATCAATATCTAAGTGTAATTAATTGTCATTGAACTACATGCATACACAGAGCTCCACATTAAAAAGTTGTAGGAAAATGATCTCTCATCACTGGCTGCTGGAGTCTGGCCATTTGGCTCCATTCAGTTCAGGCCTGGATTTTCATCGTGTGTTTTTTCTTCTTTCTCCTTTGAATTCTTTTCATCAAGTTGAAGTTTTTTGTTTAAAATTTCCTACAAAAACCCAAAACAAAAAACTTGCACTGCCAATAAAAAAATGTCATAAAATTTTTTAACCAAAACCAGAGACAAATAAATTACATGGCAAAGAGAAAGAAAAACTCACACACACATACACATATAAATTTTTTTTTTTTTTATAAGAGTTGCACTAGACAGCCAAATGAAAAGCTGTAGAAAGTTTTTCTTCCTCCTTAGTTATCTTTAATGATGGAAATAAAACTGTTAGGACAACCCTCGCATGGACTCTTCAGCGACTCTTCAGACAATTGTAAGAGACCCTGTTGGCCATGAAACTCTTTATCCCAGTTCTCCAAACGTTGGCTTACATAGGTCATCACCTTCCCTGGAAGATTTCTTATCACAAAGACCTTGTGCCATGACACAACGAATCGGGTATTTAGATTTTCTTTTTTCTCAGAGTTGTCTAGTGTGAAACGGAAACCTTAAAATTGAAATGAAATCAATCAAAAATCCCCTATGTTTAGGCAACCTATTTGTAATCATTTTGATCTAATATTTTCCTTTACGTTCTCTTCCTTATATATAATTTTTGGTGGGGAAAGAACTAGTGGGCGTAGGAAAAAAAAAAGAAAAAACAAAAAAGCGGGGCAAGCGGGATCGGGGTTTGAAAGAAATATTGAAAAATACATAAATCATTTAAGCTAAATATATATTTACAAAGCAACAAAGTTAAACTAAAAACATCTATATTGTGCATTAATTTAAACAGAAAACAACAAGAAAAAATTAAAAAAAAAAAGGAAAAAAAATGTGTTTAAATTAATATGCAAAATAACTGCCAAGAACTATTCGAGTTAATGATGTTCTCTAAGTAGTCGTAAAGAAATATAAATAAATAATTAAATTAAATAAATAAATGAATAAATATATATATATAAAAATACTTGTATGTATACATAGACCGCATAGAATATATATTTTGTGTTAAAAACAGAAAGAAACAAGACGGAAAAATCTCTTCAAGAATGTTTCATAAGCAAAAAATATCAATAAAGTGGCGAAGAATTGTATTTGAAAAAGCATTTTTCCTTTGTTTATCCAGCGTCTTTTGTTTATATTTTACTAAAAGACTCCACAGAGAGAGAGAGAGAAAATCATCTGGACCATGAAAGTTACTTTTCATTTAATAGTTACTTTTCATTTAATAATTTTAAAAACTCTGGTCAAAATGTTGAGCAAAAATCATAAAAATAAATCAAATGAAGTCAGAGAAAATGAAATGAAAAATCTATTAAGTTAAAAACATTATGAAATCAATTTTATCATCCTAGAAATTAAATATCTAATAACCTTGCTTTCAATGTTAGGAAATAAAAACAAAAAAAAATCATAAATTGGTCTCAACGTTGTAATAGAAACTTCAAGGAGAAAGAAAAAAACTGAATTTATAATTTGAATGAATGAATTTCTGTGGGAATAAATGGAAGAATTTTCATTTAGCCCGCAAGTCGCCAGAAAAATCTTTTAAAATTAATTAAAGGCAACAGCAACAGCAACATATGTTCAACTAATTAAATGAAACCAAAAAGCAACCACAGCAACAGCAACAGCCACAACAAATGAATCTATTTTCTCAAACAAACAAAAGTTTTATTCTAGACATTTAAGAACACAACTCATAACACACACATTTGTGTCTTCTATCTCTTAGCCGTATCCGTATCTGTATCTGTGTCTGTATCTGTATCTTAAATAATCTTAATATATTTACATGCAAAAATGGTGATAAAAATGCAAGAAAGAAAAAACAAAGAAAATCTAAAAGAAACGAAACGAAAAGGAACGGAAAACAAGAAGTAAATGAAACACAACTACTGAGCACTGGATATTTAGGCCTGAAACGCATACACACACACACACACACATGCATACATACAATGAAATGAAATGAAACCACCTCTTGACATACATAAATACAAAAACATACTTAGCAGTACAGTCAGAACAAAAATACAAGTTTTCAAACAACAAATCAACTAAATCGTTTGGTTTCTCACTTTGTTGCTCGTCTTTTCCATACGAATACGAATGAAATATGAAATTCAAAGCTGATTTCAACATAAATTATCCACATACAATGCATAATTATATGATCTAAAGCTCTATATATAAAGAAAATTCAATTGAAAATTGCAATAAAGCGCATTTTAAGCTCAACGTGACTGTTTTTACTCTGAGTTACAAAGGAAACCAGCGGCAGGGGCAGCACTTTCACATCTTACAAGAGATTATTACTTCCTACAAGGCTCGCTGTCTTTATTTTTTTATTATTTATTATTTATTTTATTTTATTTTCACAGCTGGCATTGACAGAACTGCGATGAATTTGATTTACAATTATTTCGTTAGCACAGAATCACGAGGGTTAAGACCTTTAGTATCTGTCGTATCAGATATATCAGCACCATCAGCACCATCTTAACAATCTGTAGCAGCACCAGTGTAATTAGCAATACAAATGCCAGTTGCACCCCAACAAGAATAAACCCCATCAGTATTTCCGCTGGTAACCATTCTAGGTTCGGCTTCAATGGCACCAGTATCTGTCTGGCCATCAGTATTATCACCAGGGCCACCAATACATTTCGGCAGCCCCGTATAAGCGAGGAATTATTTACGGTTAGCATTTGCTTAGGCACAGTAGAAGGTTACGAAGCGACTCCTTAAGTCTCAGGGTTGTTAATGATACTAAAAGAATCGATTATTGTTTAACTGAACGTTGAACTTCAATCAGTCATCGATACTATTAAAAGCTAATCGATATTGATGGTCTAAAAATCACTTGCAGCCCTGCTTCATTGGACGATTAATTCATTGATTTCTAGTAGCCCTGTTAAAACTGAATGCCAAAGATCTTTAAAGCTTGAAGGATTTAATACAAGTTAAGTTTGCAGTTGCAAAAGGCATTACAAAGGGCTTTTGGATCTCTGTGTCTCAGTGTGTGTGCGTGCGTATGTTCGTGTGTTCGTGCGACGGCTCTCGGTGGGGGGGAGGGTGTCATCATCTATTTCCATTTGTTGGTTTGATAGCACCACTTGGAACACAGACCAGTTATGGGCTCATTTTGTATTTGTATAATGCGGCGCAACTGCGCCTGCCGGCGATCCTCGTCGAAGGTGTCCGGTGTGGGTAAATAGAGTCCGGCATTGTAGGCCACGGTCACCATGATGGAAATGGCCACCGCCCAGAGGGCAATGCCAACGCATAGCTTCCACTCGGTCGATATATATTGAAACTCGGCATAGGTCTGACGGAAGCTATGACGGTACAGGGCCTTCTTCTCCTGCAGCGATAGCTTCTTCCAGTCGCTTAGCTCCTTCTCGCGTATGGCGCAGATCTCCGGGGTGAGCTCACGGTATCGTATGGCCGGAAAGGGAAATGCGGCGCAATCAATGTACATTGGACAGCCGTTCATGCCATGGCCAACTACCTCGCGATCGCCGCTCATGAGGCGCGTGTAATCGTGATGGGTATAGCGACGGGGCGTCATCAGGGCCGGTAGGCTGCGCAGGCCCAGTGCTGCCAAGGGTCGATGGCGCGGACCCAGCAAACGCAGCGATATCATTGTCACTGCAAGAGCAACAGCAGCAGCAACAGAAGCAGAGGAGAATCTTGTCAAGGACCAAAGGCAAAGGGGTAGGGGGGGGTAACACTTACCGTTTCGACTTTTTACTAAATTTACTAAATTTACTTTTGTTTAGCAATTTGTTAAAACAGATTTCCAAGTTGCCTGTATAAGTCTTGCCGACCGTCTGGGTTTTTATTTTCTTTCTTGTCGTCTTGGTTCTGACACAATTGACAGCTGGAAATCTCTGCCTCCCTGCCTTCCTGCCTGCCTGAGTTTTGAGTTTTTTATTCAGGGTTGTCTACTTGGCCAAAAGTTGCGTTGCGCTATCGACTTGAGTTCGATTTAATCAAGGCACTGAAGGCAGCCCAAAGATTTTACATTTCCATGTGCTGGAACCGCTGCTGGGACAAGTCAACTGACAGCGTCAATGAAATGACATAAAAACCCAAGGCCCACTAGTCCCCCCTGCTCGGTCCTAGAGTTTGCATGGGCGAAATAAAAAAAAAAAAAAAATGACATATGAGGGACAGCTAGACAGCTTTGCTGCTATCCCCAGTTGCCCAAGCTGCTCAGGCTGCCTCAATACTGACGGAGGTCAATTTAATTTGAAGAGATTGTAACTTGATGGCCCCCAAGCTGCCCCCCGCCTCTTGCCCATTTTGTGCCTTGTCGCCTGCCCTATCAATGCGAAGGGTCCGCTTGTGTGTTGAAAGGCTTTTGGAGAAGGTGGAGAAAGGCGCAAGGAATTGTGGGCCAAGGGCCAAGGCTGTGGTTTCCCATTGGCATATCCTCCCCATAGAGTCAGGACTGTGTTGGGGGAGCCTACAATTGGCTGTCACTGTGTCACCTTCTGGTGATCATTGGTGTAGCTGTGTAGTCCAGCGATCTGTCCAGTCGGCTTCCATTCCTTAGAGTGTATTTAACATTCCGCATAATCGAATCGATAGTTAAATGAATGGAGTTGAGGGTTGTGTCTTGGGTCCTGTCAGCAGCTTCATTATTTCATTGTCTCCCTGCATAAATCACTGTTCGCTGACGTCTTCGCCTTTTGCCATCCACAATCCATTGTACCTTGCTCAATTAGAATTTCCAAATATTTTTTTAGGTTGGTTGACAGTGGAGCTGAAGCCCCCCAAGCACTGCGCACAGGAGACTTGAATAAATCTAAACATTTAATGAACCTTGTAGGTTCGACATACGGATATGTCAAAGGATTTAAAATTGCCCGAATCCCGCCATTTGCACACACATAATCCCAGGCTGGCAGCGTGTTAGCTCCACCAGCTCCAGCCAGAGCAGAAGGCCAATCATTCTTGGCATCCATCAAACACACACACACACACACAGACACAGTCACTGGTACTGGTACTGGTCGTGGCTGTGGCCATGGCGCTGGCTTCTCTTCGCTCAGTTGGAGTCCGGAATTTGCCCGTCCGCCTGTCATCACTTCAAACTCTAATGGGCATCAGCATAGTGCCCAGGGAGACAGGCGGAGACGGTGTACGGGGGAGGGGAGCAAGAGCTTTCGGTTTTAGTGCAGTTAGTTGACAGACGACCCATTGCCAGGCAGTTCGAGGCAGTCAGCCGTGCCCAGTTAACAGTCGTTGCTTGTCACATGCAATGCGCCATCATTCACAGCCCCAGTAGTCCTCCTTGCCCCCCTCCTCTTCCTTCTCCCGCTCCTGCTCACTTCAATTGCATACATATTTCTGCTGCGCTTTTAGGTCGTTTGCAGTTGCTGGCTTTATGCTGCTCTACATCTTATTGAGCGAGGTTGCTCCGCTTCCTCTTTCCTCCTCCTCCTCGTTTTTTTTTTTTGGCTTTTTACAAATTTGTTCGACTTGATGGGGAGCAGGATGCAGGCAGCACCCTAGAGTGTATCCTTGGCAGGGAAAATGTTATGGAGACGCCTGGCGTTTCCTTGCCAAGCATGATGTGCATTGATCATTTGTAATTGACAGACAGACAACATCACTGCGGTGTTAGGTGTCCCTTAGGGGGATCCTTATCGACGGCAACACGTCGCTGGTTCTGGCCTGGAGAATTCTTAGGTGCTGCCATAGTCGACTATCGGCGAGGTCATCAATCTGGATGAATTGCATCCCCCCCCCATGCCACATGCTTCTGCCCCCTTTTTTTTCATGTTTTTTTATGCATTTCCCTTGCGCGCTGGCAAAGCCGCAGGCAAAATGTCGCGTTAGCAAAGCTTAAAATGGAAGGAAACGCAAAGTCATAGACAGGGACAGAGGCAGAGAGTGACGAGAGGGGCAATCAGTGATCGGGATGCCATTACCCCAAAAGCGGAAAGCACTCCAGGGATGTGTGTCGGTGTGTGTGTGTGAGCTTCAGGCCTTAGCTCTGCGCCATCCGCCATCCGCCACCCGCCCACCAAGTGTCATAAAAGTGACAAATCCATCAACGGCTCGGAAGTGAAATGATGCGAAGCGTAAGCAATTTGTCTCGCATGAAATGAAACGAAACGGAATGTTATACTTATGTATATGTGTGTGTGCGTGTGTGTGTGTGTGTGTTATGTAATTGAATTTGTCATTTTGCAGGAGGAGACAGAAGTCGCAGCTCCCAACTCCTCTGAGGAGTCAATTGCGGTTTTCTTGTAAGAGCAACAAAATCTCAGCAACATGACAATGCATTTGCAACAGCCTGCTGCAGTCTGTTAACTAACAGTCAAGTGATTATGTTAACCAACACCGATTGTTGTCTGTCAAAAAGGCAGCCATTGTTGTACTACATATAACAGCTGGCAGTTAACAAACACTTAAAAGCCGGACTGTTGTAGTGTTAGGAAATCAAGTGTTGACAAGTCGATGATCGTGGATGTGGTAACTCTGGTAAGCAAACGATGTTTTTAATGCACCTTGAATGATATTTGCCAACGAAATGTTTTTCAATTGAACAGCTTAGTCCATGTACTTTAATATTGATATGTATTTACATAGTATAACAGTCAGCATTTATCAATATTGTAAAATATATTTGTGATTTGTTTTGTGTGCCTTGAGTCGGCAGTTATGGCTTTTTGTGTTTGTCGATATTTTGCAAACTAAATTGAGCGGAAACTTTCCTGCCTAACGGCGCATTATATATGTCTCTCCCCCCCCTTCCCACCTACATACAAACACACATGTTTATACAATACAAAAATAAATGCCCGTTTGTGCATACATTCATACATATAATGCCATGAGAACATAAATTGTTCGATAGTTATTTTCAACATGGCTGTCAGCAAAAAAAAAAAAGAAAAACAAAAAAAACCAACAGAAACAGGAAAATAAATGGAAAAACAACAGTCGCGAACGCGTCCGTGCAGTTGTGGAGGAGATTTTGAGCCATGTTTCCCGGCTTCATAAGCCGTTTATGCCCTTGATTTATTATGGCCCAACAAATCATCAACACAACTGGCCGGCCAATTCAACTTAACAGCCTCCCTCCCCCACCCCTTGGCTTCAGCTCTGCATTCATCGCCGCTGCCCAGCACGTTCAGTTGTTGTTGCTTTGCCTTTTGGTCGGAAGTGAATTTTTTAATTCTTTAACGCTGTTTAGGGTTTAAGGCAAAACCCTTTTAAATTAAAACCAAAGGCTGAGGCTTATGATTATGATTATCTGAAACTCCCCTTTGTGCGGTCCCCAACACACACAAATACACACACACGCACACAGAGAAAGCAAACGACTCTGGGCTTTGAGGACAACACGGATGGTTGAAAGCAATTGTTTCCTTCTGCCCGTTTGTGAATTAATCGCTGGAGAAGAGTTTCCTTTGACCATTCTGGGGTGGTTTTTGGGGTGGGGGGGACCAACTGAGATTCTCCCAGTGTCAAGGTTTAAACTGTGCCACTGTGCAAGGGGTAAACAT
>JAWNPV010000605.1:0-16919 GCA_035078785.1 Collessia kirishimana
ATTTAAACAAGCGAGGAAAGGTTCGAGCAGCAATGTGGCGGGTGTCAGCGAAACCATGTTGATTGATTTCTGCATTTCGCCACGTTTCCTCAACACGTTGATCGTTTAATAAGTCTTTACAAAAAGTAGGAAACTGCCAAGCTCTAATGCAGACTCCTCCTTTCTATCCCACTAAGCGTATCAAGCAACCAACTGTTCTGTCTGCCCTATTGGTGTAACAAGATCGTTGCGGCCTCTACAGGTGCTACACATGCAGAATCATGTAAATATCTTCAGTTATAACTTATTGGATTCAAAATCTAATCAATTTCATGTTGGCTTCACCCCAGTAATGCTGAAGGGGCCTTAGCTAGCCCCTTGGATTTGCCAGGCCACAAGGGGTTTTTAATCAGAATAAAATCACATCAAAGAAACCTAAAGCCCAACAGGATAATTGTATTTCGGTAGCCTAAATAAGACGACAAATCGTTTTAAACAAGTTTTTCGGCCTCGGGAAAGGTCGGTGGAATTTGAATTTTTTTTTTTTCATTTTTTTCTTTCTTTTTCCCGCATTATTTTGTAAAAACATATTAAACGAACCGCGTAGCACATAACTATACATGTTTAAGAGTATGAAATTGTCTTAGTTTGTATTTTAATGTCGATCCAAATGATATCAATCACATGCAGACATCGAAATGATTTCATTTATGGTGCAAACAGACCGAAGTAACCGCCGCATACCCTTCCGCTTTGCATGCGTTTTAAAATTTTGTTTCTCGCAATATTTTTTGTGTGTGTTTAGAGGGGACATTGAATACAATTTCTCGTACAGTTATAACTATTCCATATTGTCTTATTTTATTAGTTCTTTTAATTATTAACTTTACATTTAATCATACGGATACAGTTACAGCTACAGTTACAGTTACACAAATGTTACGTAAGGCAAAAAGCTAATGAATTTGTATTTATTAAGAGAAGAAACATTGAAACGTGAAACAAAAAAAGTGCATAAGAAAGAGACTGATTGTTTGTTTAAAAGCAAAATGAAAATAATCAAGTATGTGTGTATATACAACCGATATATATGTATCTATATATATATTTGAAGCCCCCTTAAACGCTTTGAATACCCTACGTTCAAAGCGAAATATTAAATACAATCCCTCTATATATGGTTGGTGTTTGAGTAAAATGACTTGGGTCTTTCATTCGGTTGCTGGGTTATCTGGGTGTCTTTGATATCACAGCTTCTCAAGTCTACAGATCGATGTTTAGCTTGGACTCCTACACCATATAGCTGTCGAAAGGCTGTCTCAAATGGCTTTGTCTTGCTTGATACGACGCCTGGCAATTAACTTGGCATAAACGAACCTTAACCATGGGAAACGTTATTAAATGAATTAATTAAATAAATGTCCAGGAGCTGTTTGGTATAAAAAGCTTAAAGGTTGTGTCAAGGCTGACTTTCAGTCTGGTTTTTTCTTTTTTCCATTTTATATCTGCCCTTCAAAAACATTTTCATCACGGCGCCCCCTCAAAGCTTTATTTAATGCCCCTTACTGGGAAAAAATTAAAGCCAGAATTCCAAGGCAAATGCTGTGAAATAATAAATATTTGTATCCTCATTGCCTGAGAGTAATAAAAACCCAACAAAGCAAATAAAAATAAAGCCAAAATGTTGCCCCAGCCAGGCAACATGTTGAGATTGTTTATTTCAGTTAAAAATGTTGTCGTCAATTGATTTTTTGTTGCGGAACTGGAGCTGGAGGAGACAACAAAATTCTTTGTTGCTTTTTCTCTTTGTCTTTTTATTTTTAGCCCAAGCGAGTCTTACTTGTTTTAATTATTTTTGCTTTGCTTTACCATTTAATACGCAGTCAACATATTTTCCAACTGTTTCTTTGATTTCGGTCAACTGAGCAGACGCCAGCAATGAAATGACGTCATGCTAGGTAGCCTTGACCATGTTGCACTGGCGATACGCGTTTAACCTTCGTTCATTCATTGTTGCCTTGGCATAAAAAGAAAAACCTCAATGATTTAGGTAATGTAAACCAGAGAGAATCAATCAATAAAGTAGTAGATCAATATTGTCCGGGTAAATTCAAAAATAACGAGACAGTCTAGAAATTCTCTAGGTTTTTCTTTAAAAAAGTCTTCAAGGCAACAGAGAGGTTGCTGTAACGTTTTTGATTTAAAAACATTTTAGGGGGTTAACTTCCTAGACACTTAATTGTATGGTTTATAGGAAGCATCCTCACCTCAAGGCGTTTCAACAGCACAGAGCACGCACAAGTTGGTCTGCGCTTAGTGGCTGACAAATACCAACTCAATGGCGCAGCTTGGACAAGTTTTCGGTAAAAAAGAAGCAACAACAACGCGTTTATACATGATAACATTAATTTATTTGCACAGACTTACAATATACAAAATGACAAATATATATATCTGTATATATATACATACATAGATATATACATCTATATATATATGTGTTTGGATAGATATACATAGACATATATCTATATATATATTTATGTGGATTTCCAAGTGAATTTGAACAATCGTTATGCTAATTTTAATTATCCAAATACTTCATTATTCATATTCATATTCGTATTCACAAATAGGTACATTGTACATATTTATGTGTCTCTTACATATGAGTCTCTTATATTTCTTTGTACAATATAATATCTATATATCGTGGATGCTTACAGCACCACTTATGTATACATACATACAATATATAACGTGGACATAGATCTATCAACGTAATAAATATATTCGAAGAAAGATATCCGGAATAAAACCGCGTGGACTGTGTACTGGAGCCCAGGCCGCGACGACTACCGAGGAGAGGTCGTGTGTCCTTAAACTCGTATCGTCCAACTCGATTGTATTCCAAAGGTATTCAAACCGCAATCGAATAACGCATGCTAATTTAACATTAGTCAAGCTGAGGCAGTCAGCGTTCTTAACATACATAATACAGACTTACATACGTACAATAAACATGTATTAGATAGGAATACACTTAAACACTGGTTTCCACGTACCAAAGGACACCATCTTCGACCCACGAAACATGTACATTTGTAATTGGCGAGACGATAACATATCGATCAATTCAATCAATCGATCGAACGAACAAACGAACGAATGAACGAAACATAACCCCATTTACTTCCTTGCCCAGCGGCGTTTCCCTCCCCATTCAACATTATGTTATACGCAAGTGTTTATCTAATATAGTGTATAAGAGTAATAAAACTATATACAAGTAAAAGCATACAAAGAAACCTCATCGTTTGTAAAACACTTAAGAAAATATCTCACGCTCCTCCTTTAGTGGATGGGGTAACAACTAGACGCTAGTAACCACCTAGAAGTCAACCTCTTGGAAGAACACAACGCAGCTGGCTGATTAGTGGGACTGTACTTTCCTCAATGGCATTGAACACTGCAATACCGTGTTTAGCTTATGATTTAACTATACTGTTAACCCCAGGAGACTTAATTTGCAGTTGAAGAAGCTCACACTGTAAATATCCGGCTTTACTGAGGACCAACATGATCAGTTTGTCCTACTTAACTCGAATCTATGCAGTTAGTAGTTGTTGCTAATTCAAAACCCCCGATTGCTTGTCTAAATATATATGAAACTGACTAAGCTCGATGTCATTTAGGTACATTTGTTGCAAACACAGGATCAGAAACGATTTCAGAATCATCAATGTCTCGCCTTATCAAGCAATTGCTCAGAAGCTTAGTGATCACATCACATCACATTTGAGTTATACAAAAATCATATAACTGTCTGCCTGAGCCTGAGCTATACATACATTAGGAATGTAAAATATTTGAAATAACTCCAATCAACTCTTCACATAAATTCAAGGCTTATTGGGCACTAATAAAATTCTTTTTTCCAGGTTATCAATAGTCATAGCGGGGTAAACTCGTCGTGTATAGAAAAGTTTCAAATAGGTTTCATAGAGTTCACTCATGGTAAATGTAACGTTGAAATTCAAGTGGCTCCGTAACCACACCATGCCGCAGGGCTAGCAACCCTGCCGGCTGAAGGGCATTACGATCACATCGAAGGTTTAAAAAATTTTTTTATATATAAATATCTCTTCTAAGAAGCCCCATCGAGATTTGCAAAGTAAACAGTTTGATTTCTGCTGAAACTCTTTGCTCAAGGTGGTGGGGAGAATCAAGCACAGCCAACCAGAGACAAAAACAAGTGCTTACGACATAACTATATTTGACAAAAGCGGCAAAAAGTGCCTCTAATATCCCCGATGCTAATCTAAATCTTTATATCATCACACTTATAAGCTCACAATCAATTTGCCTAAATATTTAAAAAAGTCACAAAAAATTGTATCAATTTTTCTTCTTTTTTTATCGTTAACTATTACCAAAGCTGACGGAAGTTCCAAGGCTGAGACTCGGAGAGGGTACCTATTGGTACCTTGGTTCAAACGGAAAATGTTTTATGTCATTTTAGCTCTTTAGCACCAGAGAGAATGGAGTCTAAATTAGGTTTAAGCATATTTGTTTCAATAAAATAAACTAAAGGAAAATGTCATCACCAGAAGAAGAGCCCTGCTGTGCCTGGCGGCAGGCTGTATTACTGAGCATTAAAACAAACGCTAAACTCTTCAAGCACTTTTGTTTGTTGGGCGATTGGCTTAGCCAACCTTTTTACCTTGAAGGGGCTCAAAGGTAAGGACTTTTTGCTCTGTGCCTGGAGTCAGAGAGCGCATGTGCAAGCCTTGAATGTCGCTATTTCTTTCTTTCTTGTGTGCAAGTAAAATACAGACTTTCTATCACTTTTTATTTGATTGTGGATAGCTTATTTCCATCCTTTTCTACTTTCTTCCACAGACCAGTCCCTGGATGTGCTGTGGGTTAGGCAACTGAAACTGGGAATGGTTTCTCGAACATTTGGGCACCAGTCTTAGCAACCTTTTCATTAAGCTTTACGATGAACGATTTAAATGTAGATTCGATAGAAATGTGTATCTATACTAAATGCATGGATCTGAACAGTAGATCCCATGATGATTAATGGAGAGGCCAAGGGATAAGAACTCAAAAAGCTACCGCGAATATAATCCGAAAAGCATTTCATTCCCTAACAGAAGCCCAAAATATTGGCAACTTCGGCTACTTGAGAGGAGCATGGTGAGGCACATTGGCTAAGCTCAGAGGAAGCAAGCGAGTTGGCTTCGACACCAGTGGGTTGCTAATTCAAAAACCCAAGTCAGACAAGTTAAAGCTAATGATTTTCTTTTGGGGATTTGAAAGCAATAAAAAAAGAAAGAAAAAACCAACAGAAAAACGAAAGAAGAGAGAAAATATGCGGCTTGCAAAAAAAACTTCCAATAAAAATTAGATTGGGCCCAGTCGATCACTGTAATGTACATTGGAAATGGGCTCTGCCAACCGATATCTGGTAGATACAACTGCCTGGATGAGTAGATCGTCCTCTGATATACTATATACGTTGATTAGCGAAAGTATTACTAACACGAGATAAATATGTATATAATGTATATAAAAATTTGAAAATATATATAAACAGGCTTGGTGTGAGCAACCATAAAGGCAACAATGGTTCCGGGGGAACCTTTTGAGATCAGTGAACCTGCAACTGTGATTAATGAGTTCTTTAATTTGGTCCTTGCCGATGCGGATTCTGTTTGAGATGTTCATTAAAATTGCTCTCTCGTAATTGAGCGTTGGATATTGTAGGTGTTCGGGTCTGGAATCGTTGGGTTGCCCACAGGCCTCAGCCGATATTTTCATGTTCATTGTGTATTCGTGTGTTCATCGATCTCATTCATACGGGTATGTTCGATAACAAGTTTAACTTGATCCAAGGGGAGTCTATATATACAGATTCGTGAATATTACAATTCGTTGACTTAACACCTGAGAAAACGGTAAGCACAAAGACGGGCAGATAGATGGACGTACTTGCGTCCAGCTAGGGAGTGTGTCTGATACACTGGATATCCGTTCGCCCCGTCAAGCTGATTACAAATATACATGCATAGGTAACATAACGCTTACAGCCTTGTGGATGGTTGCCAGCTCTTGTTCAAGACGTAACTGGTGCATGGGGGCTCCCCAGTTAGGATTAATCTGCGTCTGCCGAAGCAGAAGCAGGGCACGGGGGCCGCCCACGCTTGACACGGGAAATAACAATTACGAGCTAAGAGTAGCTTCTTATACAATGCCGAATTAAATGTTCTCTTTGGTTTTCATCGCTTAAATTATTCAATAGTTAACTTGTCGAAGAATGCCTGCCACTTGAGTGAACGCATTGGCTGTTTACGTAATAGTTGAGAGCGTCGTCAGTTGCATGGTCTTCGTTGAGGGCGATGCCATGGGGGAAGGCGTTGGTACGAATAGGCTCGATGATGCAGTTTCTGTGGTTAGGCTGCGTTCCTCATAGACTCCAGTGCGATCCTGCATGCATAATATACACACATATCATATAAAAATTTATAATATCAATTGGGTTTATGAAATATGTTCAGTGATTTCTTTATGAGCAGTGATCGACAGGTATTTGATAGCTCTGTGATTTTGACAAATGTGCTGCATTTACTTACAGGAGTTTTTTCGTATTTGAAGCGTTTCCAGATGTTTGTCTTTGGTTCTATTGGTGTGCCATCAACATTGTAATTCGGATTAGAAAATGTTAATACCGAACGGCTGGAGCCACGTGAATGACGTTTGGACTTCTTTCGATTAGTGTTGAAGGCAAGCACTACAAATTAGACAAAAACTTCAAGAACTTCGTTCAAGGAAGTAGGCAAGTGAAGAGAGAATTCTTACAGAAAATCACAAGCATGATAATGACGACCATGACTATAACGACACCCAGGGCAACTAAGACAATGAATTCTCGATCATTATTCGCGTTTCGGTTGAGATCTTCGTCAATCATATCATGGTCCTTGTCGTGGTTATCAATGGATGCGGGATCATCGGTGAACTCATCAGAGTACTCGGACAGTTGGTCCTTCTCCTGGCGAGCCTGCACCGTCTCCTTTGGCGATGTGGAACACTTCCTAGAATCGGGTTTGTCTGGACAGGCGCACACATAATCAATAGCTCTGTAGAAACAAAGATGCGAGCAGCCACCATTGTCCTCAGCGCATTGATTCCAGTCCCTGGCTTGCCTTTGTAGAGAAACGGCTCGTATGTCCAAAGCACCGCTCAGTGCATCACGCACCTCAAAGGGATTGCTGTACCCCACGCGAGCCATTCGTTGAGATCGATAGACACTCTTGTTGTACCAATCGGTCCAGTATATGTTGTTATCGAACTGAGAGTGGTGCGCTTATAAGAAATGACGTTTCTTAAATAAGACAAACGGGGTTACTTACCATGGTCAGCCCAAACGGATGAGGGGCATAGGGAACAATGGTCTGACGACGTTTGCCATGGAAATCGACCTGGCCAATATTATCCTCAAGTGCATCGGCCCAGAGTAAACGACGGTTGCTGTGGTCAGAGAAAAATCATTAAGTTTTAACGAGCAGCCTTTAAATAGGCTATCAATCTATTAATTTACGTGAAGTCAATTGTCAGTCCTGTGGGAAAACCAATATTCGTAGTAACAATGGCCGTGCGGTTGGAACCATCTAAATAGCTGCGCTCAATTTTTGACGGTGTTTCCCAATCCGACCAAAAGAGATACCTTAAATGGAGAATAATTCTCAGTTGAATGTTTCGATTCTTTGAGGTCTACATACGCTTTTATGGGATGTACAATCAGTGAACGCGGATCACCGAGGTCAGTATCGATGAGCTTTTTGCGACAGCTGCCGTCAACGCGGGCTACTTCAATAACTTTTCGATCAGTATCGGACCAGTAGAGATTCTCAGCAATCCAGTCGACAGCTATACCATTGGGTGTTATCAGATCAGAGCTGACGATAACTTTGCTTTCAGTGAAGTTTAGCAGATTGATCCGGCGAATAATATCCAGATTCACATCGGCAAAGAACAGCCAATTTTTGCGGTAATGATAGTCGAGCACAACAGCTCCGTGTACACCTGTTATGGGCAGCACTACGTCCAAGTAGTCACCACTATTCAACGAGATCATTCCAATACCTGAGCGCAAAGCAATTAGCAGATAGTCCTAATGAAAGCGAAAAATCAATTATTTTAACATTTTTGAAAGTGAGATTGGTGTACACAAAGGAAATATAAATACAACTTACATCTGGTAAACTCTGACACACCGTAGTGCTATTTTCGTACAGCTTTAGACCAATGGGACACTGGCAAGAGTAACCCGTAGGGTTGCGTAGGCACAGGTGTGAACAGCCACCGTTATTAGTGCCACAAACGTTTTCCATTTTAGGTTGATTGTTGGTAATGACCTTGATGTCCATTAGACCGTCAATATTTGTCATAATATCCTGCTTTGAGGTTATGTTGCGTCGCTCTGCCATGTGCAATGCTTTGGACTTCCAGTCAGTCCAATAAATGTGCTCTTCTGTTAAAGCCAAGGCATATGGATGGTGGAGAGCCGACATGATCAGCTTGCGTTGATTTCCCGTATAGTCGCAGGAATCAATCGTCTTTAGACGCGCATCCACCCAGTAAATTCGTTTGCTTTTTAAGTCCAGTGATAGTCCGTTGGGCCAGCCCAGATTAGCGGTGACAATGCGCGAGCGTTCATTGCCGTCGAGATGAGAGCGTTCTATCTTACGATAGTGTCCCCAGTCTGTCCAGAAGAGAAGACCGGCTTCGTAGTCGAGAGCCAGGCCACGTGGTGACTCAAGGTCTTTGTAGGCTATGACATGTCGATTAGTTCCATCTAGCTTGGCCACCTCAATGGTGTGTCGTCCTGCATCGGCCCAGTAGAGTGTTCGTCCTATAGAGTCAACAATTAAGCCATCTGGGTTCTCAAGGCTCTCGCCAATAACCTTATGCACATGCAGGCCATCCGGACTAGACCTCATGATCACACTCTCAACCGTATCCGACCAATATATATAACCGGTTTCTCTGTCGACGTCCAGGGCAACAGCATTTGAGATTGGTGGCAAAGGTAACACAACATCGATTAGATGATCAAAGTCCAACGAGATTTGACGTATGTCGATGCGATGGGCAAAGAGTATATACTTGGAGGGTCCCTCGGAGCATGTTCGTCCGTCATCTTTCAACTGTACTCCCACTGCACAGGCACAGGTGTAGCTGGTTGGGTTCAGTAAGCATAGATGGGAGCAGCCACCGTTCTGTTTATCGCAAGCATTAAACACACGCCTTCGCGATCGATGGAATACCCGAATGTCCATGAGGTCGCTGCTGTTGGCGATGACTATGTTAACATCCTTGCCCGTTAGTTTGTCCGCGCTCATTGCTGACTTGGTATCCCAATCGGTCCAGTACACCCGTCCGCCGCTGACATCAAGCCCAAAGGGATGACCTAGCTCGTCTAAAGGATGACGGTTAGATCTGATGGGAGCTTTAGGAGCCCAACAACTTACCTATGATCACCTTGCGTCCAGTTCCATCGAATTTAATGTTTTCCAAGGTCTTTGTACCGCCGTCGACAAAATATAGTCTATGTTGTTCATAGTCTATGGCGAGTCCATTCGGCCATATAAGCTTCTTCGATGCTATTATGATGCGATCTTCACCGTCCATATTGGCGCGCTCTATCATGGCCACCTCGCCCCAGTCAGACCAGAACATTAGACCGTCTGTACATTAGTACGAAACATATATTAAAGGATTTTCAAAAAATGGCAGGATATGTTTACTGACCAATGGGATTTACAACAATATCACGTGGTTTATCCAGCTTCTCCCACACTAGCAAGGTGCGCATTTTGCCATTCGTTGTAGCCACTTCAATGCGGTTTGTGGAGGGATCGGTCCAATAGAGTTTATCGGTAATCCAATCCAGTGCTAGACCAACTGGCGAGACCAGATTGGAGTGTACGACACGCTGCTGGAAGCTGCCGTTTAGGTGCGCCTTGTTGATTGAACTGCGCTCAACGTCTGTCCAATAAATGAAGTCAGTTTCACTGCACCAATCCAGGGCTACAGCGTGTTTTAAGTTGTCCAGAGGTACAATCATGTCCACCTCATTTGGTCCATCAGCTTTAATATTTAGTTGCCGCAGACGTATGTCCTTTCGACGAGCCACTAACACCAAGTTATCAGCGGTGTTCTTGCAGGTCTTGCCATCATCCTTGAGTGACAAGCCAATCGGACAGCCACAACGACGCGATGTCCTATTTGGTAGACACAAATGGGAGCAGCCACCGCGTAAGCCGCGCCGATCCTTCTGGCAACGGTCTGTGTATTCCGGCTGACGAGCTGGATGGTAAGCATGTATGTCCATGGGAAAGTGGAAGTTTTCATGCAATGATCGGAAGCTTCGGCCCGTTATCTTATTTGCTGTGGAAACGGTCTTGGTATTCCAGTCAGTCCAGTACATAGTATCCTCAAAAATGGTTAGCGCAAAGGGATGCGGTAAGTGCGTACTTAATATCTTAGCGCGCTCTTTTCCGTCCAGATTGGAGCATTCAATGGCGTGCTGTTTGGCATCAGCCCAGTAAAGTTTCTTGTTGGGATAGTCAATGGTTAGGCCAGTGGGCCAGGTCACACCCTTCGAAATTATAATTTTTCGCTGCGATCCATCCATGTGCGCTCTTTCAATTTTCGGATTCGGTCCCCAGTCGCTCCAGAATACCAATGCCTCGCCGGGGTGTATGACAATAGCTCGAGGCTTGTCCAAGTCGTTTGAGGCAATCACAGAGCGTAGATTTCCCTGAAAGTTGGATACCTCTACACGGCGAGTGCCCGAATCGGTCCAAAACAGCAGATCGTGGACCCAGTCCACTGCAATGCCACCTGGAGACTCTAGACCCCACTTTATGATGTCGCGCACTCTTGTTCCGTTCATGAAGACCATTTTAATGACATCCGTAGAGACGTCAGACCAAAACAGCAGGCTCCTTTTATGATGAAAGTCGATGGCAATAGCATTGTGCAAACCCTTTACGACCGCAGTGTATCGGTTGTTGCTTAAGGTCACTCGTCGAATGTCCCAACGGTTGGCCACGAGCAAAGTCATTGCACCGCCCATGGCTTTGCACGTACGCAGATCGGGACGCAGTACATATCCCACTTCGCACGAACAGGTAAAAGAGCCAAGCGTGTTGTGACACTTCTGTGAGCACACAGGGCTTGTGAGATACTGACACTCGTCTATGTCGGTGCAACTGTGCAAAATACGATTATTGTATTATAAATATTAGATGATAGGTGGACTAGTTTAAAAGCTACTTACTTTTGCTTGTTTTCATGCATGATGAAGCCTAGACGGCAAGCGCACTCATTCTTTCCGCGTGATGTTTTGATACAGAGCTGCTCACAGGGTGAAGGATCCGGGCAAGGAATTTGCACGGGACAGTTGACCTCGTCTTCACCAAGGGGGCAGTCGTTCTGACCGTCACACACGTGCTTCTGATGCACGCAAATCCTGGAAGGAGAGCTAATTTAATCCGCTAGTTAAAACCAGCGCTGCATGGATGTATTCACACATATATAGAACACGCCGTGCATCTGAGAGAGAACACTACACAGCTGCTCTGCGTTGCTCTCTCCGTGCACTCAAGCGGTCTCCAACTATCATGCAGTGTTTTAATGTTCTACTTACTTTAAGTTGGTTATGTTCTTCTTAGCTGGACACAGAAACTGTCCGACATCACACTGCAAGTGGCATTCTACTTCGTCCTCGCCCGAAGAGCAATCCGGGTAGCCATCGCAAAGCCAAGTGCGCTGTAAGGAGAAGCAAATATGAGAATATTTTGTTTGTGTGGTCTACAGACTGATCGTAGAAATATTTACCAAAATGCAGCGTCCATTGTGACAGGTGAACTCGTCGGAGCCGCAGGTCAAATCACGTTCGGAATTCAAGTCGCCGCAGTCGTTTTCATCTTCGCCACCATCGCAATCTTGTTCCTTGTCGCACTTCCAACGTTTGGGTATACAAGTACCATCCGCACATTTGTACTCGCCTGAGGTACATTGCGATGGCTTCTGTGGACAGTTCTCTTCGTCACTCCAATCGCCACAGTCGTTGTCGCTGTCACATCGAAAACGGTTGAGTATGCACTGTCCGCTTGGGCCGCCGGCACCACCCAGACCTCCTCGACACTTGAACTCGCCTTCGGGGCAGCTGTTTATGATGGCAGCGCACTTGTGTTCGTCGGAGTTATCATCGCAGTCGCGTTCGCCGTCGCAGCGGAATGCCAGCGAAATGCAGTAGCCGTCGGCACAGGTGAAATGCTCTTCTGTACATTTAGTGCGGTTGCAATGAATTTCATCCGAGTAATCCTTGCAGTCATTCTCGCCATCGCATACCCACGGCTTTGGAATGCAGAATCCGTTTTGACACTCGAATTGATCATCGGTACAGTTGGTGCGTGCACCGCAATGGGTCTCGTCCGAGTAGTCGCCACAGTCGTCGTCGCCATCGCAGAGCCAATCCTTGCTTATGCAGCGGTAGGTCCTTGGGCACATGACATGTAGGCCGGTTTGCTCACACTCCTTCTGTAGCTTGGGCATCATATCGCCATTGCTGTCGCATTCATACTCGTCCGAACCATCACTGCAGTCTACCTCCCGATTGCAGCGCCCATGCAGATCGATGCACTGGCAATTACCACACTGCCACTGTAATTCATTGCATGTATTATGACAGTCGGCGTATATTGAACTGAAGCTCCCTCCGGACTGTCCTAGCTGATCCGGAGCATCATGTACAACCCGATTAATAAATGGACGAAAGCTTTTCTGTTTGTTGTTAGCGCCACTGATGAATCCGTCGCGACCACGTGTATTGCTGTGTCTATCAAACTCGCGCACACCGTACAAATCGCCACGTCCTCCCTGAGCACCCACGTTACGGAACTTGGGAGTGTCGCCCGTGCTGGTCGTGCCTCCAAGGTTCTCTGGGTGAATAGGCGCATTCGGTTCAACAGTAAATACCTGAGCATAAAATCCACCGCCGTCTTCTTCTGGCTCCATATCATTGTCTTCATGATCCTGATACGGCGGATACTCTGATACATGGTGACCGTGATGTTCGCCTCCTTCGGTCACCATATGCTCACCTTGGTGACCATGAGCCTCAGCAGCTTTTAGATTCTTCCTCATTTGGTTATACCAAGTCCTCTTCTCCTCCAATGCACCCGCTGCCTGTCCACCCTCTTGATTACTGATGCGCTCATGCTGCTGACCGAACACATGGCTCAAGATGCCAACTACCAAACCTGTATAAAAAACAACACAAGAAGGTGGAGTTTATAAATCAATTTAGTATTATTAAGACAATAATATTGCTTGGCGGTGAAGTGTTCTATGCCCTACATAACAGTTTTTCAAGAATATTGGGGTGATGGATAGTTAACCGACTTTCCCAACCTTCTGAGTAGTAAGCAATTGATTATAAAATCCTGGGTTGTTCTATAAGAGTTTCTATCCAACTTCAAATTGCTCGGGGTCGTTTGCAGAGTTAACTAGGGTAGTTGCAGTCATGTTTTTACAGTTTTCAATGACTTTAGGGTCATAAAATTCCTTATTAAAGAAGAGTAGGAAAATCAAGGGAAACATAGGAAGACGACCTGCCTCAATGTTGCTTTGCTTGCTGTAACTGCAGGGGTATTTAAGCTTTTTCTTTCTGAAATCCGTTGGAGTGTAAATGATGGATATGAGTTTTTGATAATTAATCATGGAGCAGTTATAACCAATTAAATCTGTTGATTTGTCAAGTCTCGTTCAGTTTATGGCATTGACATGTGCGAGCTTTGGCAGGGAAATTGAAATGGATATCTGCAGAGAAATCATCCCTTGGCGCTTTAAACTTGCTGTCACTCTTGCGCCATGTCCTGGTAACGCTTCCTCCAATTAGTCAAAGCTGTCAGAATATATCATGTTAGATCCTGCCTGAGCTAGACACCCTACTCTACCTGTCTGTGTGTGTGTGCGCGCGATGTGCGTAGGGGGTTGGTTGGTGTCAGAAAAATTTACATTACAGCCGGGCCTAGCGGGCCATGTTCGGCCCACAGAAACGCAGGTGAACAGCAAACAGTGCTCTCCGTGTGGGAACAGTGGCATTGGAACTGAGAATACGCTTTACATAAAGAATTGTATATAATTATGAGCTTGGCATGTGTACATAATCATATAACTGCCTCCTACGACAAATTATGGAATTAAAAATAACGAGCTAGAGCAAGCAAGGCGCTCACCAACACGAACAATAGGAAACGACAGCACCGGACAGGATGCTCAAGGTATAAGGCATAGGGATAGGGACAGGGACAGGGACAAAGCAATGCAAAGTCAGCGCCACTGTTGTCTATCTGTCATGTGCACTTCGTCATTCGTCATTCGCCATTCGCCATTCGCCATTCGCTATTCGCGATTCGCCATAATATCAATCCGATTCTTGGTAACATTCCGTCACAGGGCTGATGAGCAAACGTTTTGTGAATGGGATTCACCCTTTCGCTACTTTCGCTACTAGTAGATGCTTCCCTTTATCAACACAAGGTCTTCTCTCTGCTTTTTGTTTTATACGCAACACGCACACACAGAAGGTTGTGCAAACACACACGCTTATGCATGGCTCTGGGTGTGCGTGTGTGCATGTCTAGTGTCTCAATGCTATTACTTACACAGGCACACCGAAAGAGTAAACGGCAAGGCTGGCCAATACATTGCCACGTAAACACTGGCACACGCACACGCACGCACGAAACTGTGCGCTGGTATGCGGGCTGCGGCTAATGATGCTCCTGTTTGGGCCGCTGGGACTGCTGCTCCTGCTGCTGCTCCTGCTGCTGCTCCTGCTGCTGCTGCTTCTGCTGTTTTTGAGTTTCTACCGCCTCTGTCAGTGCTTCAGTTGCTCTGCTTCTGCTTCTCCCAGATCCTGTTGCTGTTGCTGTCGCTGTCGCTGTTGTTTGTGTCGCTGTGTCGCTGTTGTCTCTCTTTTATTGACTTTTAGCGCGTGCGTGCTGAGGATGCTGAGCTGTGTGATGTGTTTGCACTTCAATACATTTCACTGTGCGTAGGTGTCGCAAGTTATATAAAATAAATACATATATATAGATAAATACACACGCACACATACGTATACAAAGCAATATATATATGTGTGTATGTGCATCTGGAAAGGTGTGTGTATGTGTGTGTGTGTGTGTGTGGCCCGTCTATATATACATGGAATCGCGTTAATGCTAATTAAACTTGGCTAAAATTTGCTTTTCGAGCTTTCGCCGATTCCAGAAATAGAAAATTTTCCATTTGCCATTTAACAGTTTTCAGTTTTAATTGGACAATCTACTTGCCTTTAAGGATAAGGATAAGGATAAGCAAGTAGCAAAAACGTAACCATTCATGATTCTCTCCCGCCTTCCCTTTCTCTCGCTCTCTCTCTCGCTCTGTCTCTCAATTCTCTCCCTCTGTGTCTCTCACCTACCTCTCTAAATCTCCCATTGGTCGCTCTCGTAGACCGGATGAATAGTAAGCTTGATTAAAATCAAAAGTTAAGTTAGGATTTCGTAGAACAATCCACGGTCCATCGGTAAGCCCTTTAAGACTTTGAAGATGGTGTTCATCCTGGGATTTCCTTAATCATTTCTATCTGTTTGTCTATTTATCTAGTGATTTAACGACTTGAAATAGTTTTTTTGCATTGACAGATGGAAGGTAGACTGATAAAATTATAAATGATGGTCTTCAGGTAGATCCTAGTCGGATAGATGGATAAATGGACATAAGTCAACTCTGGTTATCATGACACACCAATCGCTTGAGGAACAGAGAACAGAAAAATCTGCTAATTTGAGAAGAGTAAACTACCCACTCGTTCTACGGTTTTGATACCATTAATGAAGTCTAAATAGTGAGAAACCTAGACCAACTCTTTCCATAGCTAGCTATGTCGCGGTCTTAACTTGCTATTTAAAAACCCTCGTTTCTTGGTCGCACGTTGTGCGACACTGAACCTACTAATATCCCTTGACTCGGTGTCATTGAAGAGCTACTTAAACGTTTCTCAGGTGCAGGTATCCTTATACTTGATCTGAGAAACCTTAGCAATTAAAATCTCCACAGGAATTCTCATATTCAAAGAATATTGCCTACCTTCAGGCGTATACAATTTATTCAATTTGCTTCCCAGCCTAGCTCTCTATAAAGATCTAATCGAAATAAAATATTAACGTAAGGTGTTTCATCTGTCCTTCTTCAAAATAAGCGAATACTTTGGCATTCATGAACCTGTTTGTATTCATATATGGAAATCAACATGGCTATATTGATTCGACTTGTTATGTTTAACAGGAATCCGTATATCCTTATAAATACTTGAGGGGATTGAATGAGCAGTAAACTTATTCCATTAACCATTCAGCATGTACCTTTCAGCATTCGCCAATGGGACCAGAGCGAATCGTGCATATCAATTGGATGTTCCAGAAATACCATTTCAGGCATCAAGTCCTTGGAGGCCAATTGTCCCGGCAAGCGGGGAATCTTTTCATAGTCCAAGTACTGCTAACAGCAGCGTGAATTTATTGACTCGGTGTGTTAGCTACACCTGATCTGATTTAGGAGGCTGCCGACCTACAAGCAGGAAATGTGCAATTTGAAAGTTGGAAGTACACAGCCAGCTGTCAAATCAAATTCAGGCCGTGTGGCGCGTGTGATTTAATTGGTGTTTGTATAAACGTCGCCAGATTGTCAAATTGTCTTTTTACGTTGGGGACGAGCAGGCCATGCAGTTGAAGGATTTCAATTTGTTTTCGGGTTGATGGCCCGCACAGCAAAGTATGTTAAACATTGTTTCATTGAGCATCCATCACTGG
>JAWNPV010000606.1:0-16899 GCA_035078785.1 Collessia kirishimana
CGCGAGTTCGAAAAAAATAAAGTCGATCGGTGTGTTTTAAATAAAATTTAAAATAACCTGAGGCAAGTGCAAATAATTATTGTACTTACAACCAGTCGGCGAAATCAACAGCAAAGTGCGACGAAATCAAGGATTCATCGCCACTCCGCTGTCACCATCCACATTTCCATTAAGTTCGAAAAAGGAAATAGTCCTGTCAGACCCGCAAGCAGGACATCTCTAGTAGAGCTGGTCGCAGGATCCCCAGTGAAGACTCAAAAAGGAACAAATCCGGACAGCCAAGGAAGATGTTTTTAGAATTGTAAGCGAGATCAATGTAATAAGTTAAAAGTAAGAAATTACACAACAAAAATTCTAACACACAATTCCAATTTTGAAAAAAAAACAGAAAGGAGAAAGAAAACAATAAGCTTAAGTAACTAAAAATTAATAGTTAAATATTAAAAACAAAGTGCTATAATAATTTGATGGCAAACCAGCATAATCTAGTTAGACCTTCGCGCATAAATATTCCCCCACAAGAGCAAGAGATAAAACAATTAAACATGAATCAGGAACAACTAAACGGACATATTTCCCGATTGGTTTCGGAAGCAATCAGCGTACAGGTGCGATAAATAGTCAGATAGATTAACCACCCACAACAGGGCTTCCTTAACGTTCCCAATCAGACCATTCAGCCTCAATTCCGTACCAACCTCAACGACCTGGACAAAGTACCAGACGTAGTAAAGTGTATCAAGGAATTTTTAGGCGACCGATCACAATTCTGTTCATGGAGAAAGGGTGTAGACAGAATTTTAGAAAACTATTTTTCATTGCAGGGCACACCTAAATATTTCGGTATTTTACATACCATTAGGAACAAAATAGTGGGAAATGCAGATACAGCCTTAGAATCTTACAATGTTCCCTTAGATTGGAACGCTATTTCGAAATGCTTACCCATGCATTACGCAGATAAACGGGACTTCAATACCTTAGAGTACCAATTAACGACCAGAGCCCAAGGACCGAACCAGACAGTTGAAGAATTTCATCAAGTGGTTGACAAACACTTGTCTCTTCTTCTAAACAAAGTTGGTTGTATGGAATTATCGAGGGAATCCGAGCAGTTGATGACGAAACAATATAGAGACAAAGCATTAGACAAGTTTATTTAAAGATTAAGAGGAGATTTACCTCGCCTACTTGGCATGAAGGAACCTGAGGATCTACCTGAAGCTTTGCACTTGTGCATGAAAATTGAAAACCAGAATTTTAGGTCAAACTACGCCATAGCTAGGGTTCACCAACCAGCATTTAGATCTAATCAGAAACCAGTACCTGCTCCAAGAGCATTTATTAATAAAAACATAACGCACTATGCAACAAATAATCAGCACAGCTTCCATAGGCAACATAACGCACAGCACAACAGACCATTTCCTAGTAGCTCATACTACAATCAAGCATACGGTCAACAATATAATTTATATAATAATCAAGCATATGGCCAACAACATACTTCACGACAATTCGTGGTTACACCACCTCGCCCTTCGGCACCGAAACCTCAACCTCGTCCTGAACCAATGGACATAGACCCCAGTGTCTGTACTCGACACATTAATTACATGAATAGACCAAATTTCGACAATGGAAAACGACCTCTAAACCCTACCCAACAAGACTTCAAACGACAACGTAATTTCAATATAGAAAGCAACGAGACAAATACTGACAATAATAGGAACATGACCGAATACGAACAAGCGATAGAAAATTATGAATAGACAAATGACTTCGAACAAACATTGGACGAATATCAGGAACAATACGACAGTAACTATGGAACCGACACGTACCAAGAATTGCCCGATCTTAATTTTTTAGAGTAAATAGCTCCTCCTTACCATATTTCGAGGTATAGGTCGGGGGCGGAAAAATTTAAAAAATTCTTATTGACATAGGTTCGAACAGAAACTATATAAAACCTGAATTAGTTACAAATGCAATTCCTAACAAGGAACCTTTCGAAGCTGTCTCAGTCGGAGGCAACATCAAAATTACCCACCATAAGATAGCCAATTTATTGAACGATTTGACGCCATATTAGGTAACGACAGTTTAAAAGAACTTGAAGCCGTAATACACATAAAACAAAATCTTATGATAATTAAAAATAACGTATAGATACCCATTAAGGAAAGAAAGATAGAAGCCGTCAATAACTTTGGCCCAAGAGTCGACCTGACCTGGCCACATCAGAACTGACCTAGACAATCTACTTGAAAGGTATGCAAATTTATTCGCGAAACCAGACAAGAAACTGACGTACGCCAGTTACTGCAGAAATACGAACTAATAATGACACTCCAGTATATTCAAAATTCTACCAATACCCTATGTCCCTAAAGGACGAAGTTAATAAACAGATAACCAAACTTCGAAAAGATGGTATTATAAGACCATCCCGCTCTCCGTACAATTCCCCTCTATGGATCGTCCCAAAGAAATCAGACGCCTCTAAAGAAAAAAAATATCGTATGGTGATAGATTATAGAAAGCTGAATAAAATAACTATCGCAGATAGATATCCAATACCAGAGATTAATGAAGTGCTTGCTCAATTGGGCAACAATAAGCTTTTCTCAGTCCTCGACTTAAAAGTGGATCTCACCAAATAAAACTGCAATCCTCAGATATAGAAAAAACGGCATTCTCTATAAATAATGCAAGGCATGAGTTCACACGGCTTCCTTTCGGTCTAAAAAATGCCCCATCAATCTTTCAGAGGGTATTGGACGATATTTTACGTGAGCCCATAGGAAAAATTTGCTTCATTTATATCGATGATATAATTATCTTCAGCCAAGATGAAAAATCCCATTTGAAAAATATTCAATACCCTATATAGGGCAAATATGAAATGTCAACTCGACAGTTTTGAGTTTGTGAGTTTTTCAAAAAACGAGTAGAATTTTTAAGATACGTTATTTCAGACAAAGGTATCGAAACCAACCCAGAAAAGGTTTCAGCAATAGCCAACTATCCACTTCCCAAGACAGTTAGAGAACTAAGAGCATTCTTAGGTCTGTCAGGATATTATAGGAAATTCATAAAAGATTATGCTAAACTGGCAAAACCACTATCGGCAATGCTTTGAGGAGAAGACAGCCACGTCAGCAAGACAGCTGCTCGAACCAAAAAGGTTATCTTTAATAAAGAAGCAATCTCAAAGGAAGTCATATTGAAGCATCCAGATTTCAATAAATAATTTTATCTCACTACCGACACTTCAAATTACGCAATCGGTGCAGCTCTCTTACAGAACAACCAACCCATATTTATTTCTCGAACCTTATCCAAACCAGAAGAAAATTATGCTGCCAATGAGAAAGAGATGTTAGCCATAATATGGACACTTAAATCTTTAAAAAATTATCTCTATGGCAAAGTTAAGGTAAAGATCTTCACGGACCACCAACCACTCACTAAGTAGTTGGAACGGGAATCCCAGGATAAAACGATGGAAATCGTACCTGAAGAATGTGACTATGAATTGCTGTATAAGCCAGGTAGAGACAACGTAGTTGCAGATGCCCTTTCACGAATTCCAAGTCAACTAAATTCAGTCACTACGCAACATAGCGACGAAAGCTCAGGACACAATCTTATTCCCAATATGGAAGTCCCTATCATCACTTTCAAAAATCAAATATTTCTCTACAAGGCAACCCCAAAAAATTACAAATTCAGCATACCATTCCCCACATTCCATAGACACGAAATATATCAAGAGGACTACAACACTGACAAACTAATACAAATACTACGAAACCACCTTAATCCGTCCGTAATATATGGTATCCAAACTTCAGAGTATATCATGGGAAAAATCCAACCAATTTACGTTCAACACTTCTCTAACTATAAAATTCGCTTCACGCAATCAAAGGTTCTAGACCTTACTAATGAATCCGATCAGGAAAAAGAAATTCTTGAAGTCCACAATAGAGCACATAGAAATGCGGTAGAAAATAAAATCCAATTGGCAGAGAAATTCTACTTTCCCCAAATGAAGAAAAAAATAGAGACATTAACTAAACAACGTCAAACCTGTAAAATAGGAAAATATGAGAGGCATCCCCCAAATCCAGAACTGAAAGAAACGCCTATTCCACAATACCCAGGTCATATATTCACGTCGATATCTATTTCACAGAAAAGAAGCTAGTACTCACAGCTTTCGACAAATTCTCAAAACTAGCTCAAGCCAAAATAATTAAATCCAAAGCTGTCGAAGACAGACAGACTTAGCCGTCAACGGCTAAGTGGAAAGATTCCACTCTACACTCTCAGAATTAATGAGATTTTTAAAAAATGACGGAAATTATCGTCTAGATATAAGAAGGAAATTGTCAGAGAAGATAAGGGTAGTACAATAGTTACAGAATCTGGTAAAACAGTATATAAAAGTAATATTAAAAGCTCATAAAAGCCACCACTCTCCATAGAAGAAATATTAGAATTTTTTTGAAATAGCCATTTTCTATAGAAATGCCACATTAGTTTATATAGCGAAAATACCAAATTTAGAGCACACTAATTATCAAAATATTATTATAAAACCTATTGTAAAAAAAGATTCAATTGTACACCTAGAAACTTTTCAAATTTTTATTACCACAGAAAATTTATATAGTATACCCGAAAGTTGTAGGACAATGTTAAACATTAATATATGTAGGAAGAACCAAATTGTTAATATAAGTAATAATAAATGTATACCAGAACTAGTTAGGGGAAATTTCATTTCAAATTTCAGTACTGCAGATCAAATCCCAAAAATAGAAGAGGTTGTCGACGGCATCATCATACTGAACAACTTCAACGGCACAGCATACTGGAACAACACTGGCAGGCAGCTATCTCATCCGAGAACGATACCATCACAATCGGAGAAAAAGAGTTCAGCAATACCGAGACCACAATAATGAAACCGGTAGAATTTGAGCGCCTAAAAATCCTGTCACTAGAGTCCCTTGAAGCGCTACACCTCAACAACACAAGAAACTTGGAGAGGCTACAACTAAACAGTATCCAACAGATGCTCCGTCATTACACTATTCGCAATCTTCATATTCGTAACACTCATCATGATCTGGAGAAGCAAGAAACAAGACAAAATCAGTTTGCAGATGGCACCACCAGAAACAACCGAAGACAGAACGAAGAGACTCCACTTCAACAACATTCCTTTTTCTAGAAGGAAGACCTCGCTTGAGGACAAGCTCCATTTAAAAGGGGAGGAGTTAACACCCGATTTGTTGCAACACCACACAAATCCGCAACATACCGAAAACGTGGGAAAGTGAATGACCACAAAGACGCTTGCTCAGCATCTGCTTAGTTTCCCGTCGCTGGACCCACGCGAGTTACCAGGGCAACACACCACGACTACCCCGCTCCCCGCAAACCTCCACGAACACAGCGGCCCGACACCTTTGAAGTATAAGACACAACACATGACGTAGATGCGCTTCACGCCATATGTACGTAACGGTCAGTCAGCAAGACACCACACACGACGTAGATGCACTTCAAGCCACATGTACGTAACGGCCAACCAGCACCAGTAGAAGACAACACACACGACGTATATGCACTTCAAGCCACATGTACGTAACGGCCAACCAGCAATAGTATAAGAAACCACACAAGAGGCGATTGCCCTTTTAACCTTAGGTAGGTAACGCTCAGCCAGCAAAAAGGCTGGATGTAGCAACCTAATTAAGGTACACAACACATTAGTAACCCATATCAATCAGCATGTTGCAATAACCCGGAATGCTCGTCTACACAAACCCACCATGGGGTCTGCATCAGCATTTTGTAATAACTTATATTACATATGTAAAGTGACACGGGATGTACCGTCCCACTTTAAGTGTCTAGACAACAATTACAGATGGCATCAGCATGGTTATCGCAACATGTTGCAGAAACATTAGAACAGTAAGAGAACGTATAAATAGGAAAGTAAGAATAAAGAAGATTACCATTAAAGTTGTGACCGAAAATCTATACAGTCGCGTTGTTATTTCACCTAGCAAGCAAGTAAAAGTGTTATGTAAACCAAGTGTTACCATCCGCTCTCAACCCTCGACCACGGACAACTGGTAACTCGCGCAATTCAAATTATTAAGAACCTGTGCATTCGCTCCACCTAAAGAGCTGATGCAACCGGACTTTCAAGAACCTACACATCCGCTCCACTAAAAGAGCTGATGCAACCGGACTCCACAGGTATACCACGTGAACCGTGTGACAACGCTGCGCCGCTACCGAGAACCAGAAGTTAGCTTAAGACAAAACACAAAAATTGTAATAAGTTTAAAAATATCAACCTAAGAGCCAAGACTCACTCTTGGGATAAGAAAATAATAAATAAATAAAAATTATTTTTTAAAACTAAAAAACCAAACAAGGTTTAATTTACACAATATAAAAACAACAACAGACTATCCAATAAATTTTAAAATTTACAGATGGTTACCAAAGCATGAAGAAGAAATTAAAAAACAGATAGTAAAAATGGAAAAAAATAGCATAATAAGAAAAACAGGAGTACTTATAGTTCACATATATGCTTGGCACCGAAAAATTAGATAATTTAGGAGTACATAAGTATGAATTATGTGTAGACTACGTCGGTTGAATCAGATGACAGTCCTTGACAAATACTCGACAAACTAAGCAGAGCAAAATATTTTAGCACAATAGACCTAGCAAAAGGTTATTATAAAATCTTGATGACCGAAGAAGATATATAAAAAACTGCATTTGTTTCCCCATTAGGATTTTATGAGTATGTTAAAATGCCGTATGGATTAAGGAACGCACCAGCCACATTTCGCAGATTCATGAATGATATTCTAAGAGATTACATACACAAATAAGCGTTGTATATATAGATAATATATTAATATTTTCAACAATAATAAAAGAAAATAAATTGGTCCTAGAAAAGATATTAAGAAAACTAAAAGGGCATTTTTTAAATTAGACAGCAACAAAACACAAAATTTTTAGAACAAATTTTTACAAGAGATGTTATAAACTTAATTGTTTCTTAGGCATGACAGTATTTTATAAAAAAAAAATTTACTAATATCAAAAATTGCTTACACAATGATTACATATTAAAAAAAAAGGAAATATAATTAATATAAAGGACCCATTTTAAAATCTAAAAGCACTAATTAGCCCACGCACAATATTAAAGCTTTCAGAGTTTGATTATCCTTTTACAGTAACGACAGCTGCAAGCGATTTTGCTATTGGCGCTGTTCTGACACAGCCGACCAGACCAACCAATAGTATTTGTTTCAGGAACTTTAAATAACCATGAGAAACACTATAGTGCAACTGACAAAGAATTCATAGCCATTGTCTATGATGCATAGATTATTTTATACACTACTTATATGGTACGCAATTTCAAATCATAACAGACCATCAGCCGATAAAATAAATATTTAAATACAAAACATATAGGTGAGGACCTAAAAGGTAAACATAAAAGATGGATACTAATAAAATACAATAAGAACGAGTCAAACCTTGCCATATCAGACCCAGTTCAGTTGGGAACCAATAGATATCTTTATAAAAGATAAAGTTATAAATAAATATAATACAGAAATTATTGTACTCTGCAAAAGACAATATTTTTAGAAGCCATGGCTGAAAAATTATAGAAATTAACCCATACAATAAAGATAGAAAACAACAAAACGTATTCAACCTCTTTAGGGATAAAAAGAATAATTATTTTATTTTTTTTTTTTTTCATTTTAAATCTAGTATTAAATACTACACTTAATTCACTTAAAGCGAGTGCTACCTGCTGGAGCCTTTGACTCGAAATTCTCTTAAATATTAAGTTGAGCTTTCATGACAAAATTATAAATTTTTTGGATATTTCCCTTTGAGGGACTTTGTAGATATATAGTGGTGAGGAGGGGGCCAAAGTGGCACACCCTAATGTTCTCAAGACTAGGACAAATATCCAGTATATGATTGATTGTTAGCGTTTCTCCGCGCTGGGGACAAGTGGGCCGTGCCGCACCAGTGAATAGATATTCTTGGGTGCATTGGGTATGGCCGATGCGTAGGCGGGTAAAAATCCCGCAGACTCTTTTAAGATGTGGGGGCAAAATAATTTTGGCGCAGATCAGGTTTATATTGGAGTACCTGTGCCTGAAGAGACCCAGGCCTCCTGTTTTTTCTCGTTCAGATGTAGATGGATTTAATTTTTACTGTCCTTGGCATTGATTGGGTTAAAGAAAAAGGATGCTGTAGACCGAATGTCGTTTGCAGCTTTGTCGGCGTCTTCATTACCAGGAATGCCTTGGTGGCTGGGGACCCGGAGAATTGTGATTTTATTGTGGTTGGAGAATGTAATCTTCCTTATTTCCTGTATAGTGGGGTCGCAATGAATTGAATGGCTGATATAGCTAGCGAGAGGCAATCAAAGCAGATTACAAAGAGGCCTTGTTCTTGGCTGCAAGCTGACAAGCGTTTAGTAAAGCGAAGGCTTCAGCGGTGAAGATGGAGTTGTATGAGGATAGGAATCCTCCAGCGATAATTTTATTTTAGTTATTCACCACAGCAAAGGTGGATGCATCAGCTGTTTTGGAGCCGTCAGTATAAGCCAGGATCTTTCACCAATCTTATCTTTTTCACAAAGAAAGCAGACCAAAAATTCGGAGCTGGGGGTATTACTTTTTAGAAGCGAAGCCAGATTTGTGTAGATGTTGGGCTTCTTTTCGGAACAGTGAGGGGGCGAAATCATGGCATTGTGAGGTCTGGAAAGGGGCAGACCCAGCTGGGTGCTATAATAGGCGCAACGCCAGAGAGTTGACGGACAATTTCCTTTGCGTTTCCGTTTAAATATACTCGCAAAATCATTTTTTAAAAGGTATTAGAGGTCGTATATAATTTGGGGATAAGCAGCATAGTAGACTCAATGATGCGATCCGATATGCATGGAAATCCCGATTCTTTTAATATACAGCGAGTCGGCGAGGAGGAAAATGCGTTGATGGATCGGCGAACAGCTCCGTGGTAGGGTGGTTGTATTTTTTTGATGTGGGTTTTGGCGCACCAACCGTAGATGGGGAGACCATATTCAATATTAGAAAGCATTAGGGCGCGAGTTATGTTGATGAGAGTATTGACATGAATACACAAGTATTTGGACGTTATAAATTTGATAATGTTGTAGTGGGATTCTAGTTGTTTTCTTAAATTATTACAATAAAATTTAAAAAGAAGCTTGGAGTCGAAGGTTATTCCCAGAATTTTTAGTTGATCTGTGCTTTTAATAATATTGTTCTTAAAAATTATGTAGTAATTAACATTTATCAATAGCGAGGGAGGCACCCGAAAAGACCCTCCACGAATCCAGGTCGTGTAGAATTTCGACAAATTTAATTCCGACGGTGTCCAGATTTTTTTATTGGTAAAAATGATTGCGCCGTCTGCATAAATTGATATATTTATATCTTTATATCTAGTCACAATGCTGCTTATTTGTTCAAACGCAATCATAAAGAGCACTACGTTAAATAGCAAGACTTGTGGGATACCGTTGTTAACTCGTACCCTGAAGGAGCAATTCGTCATAAAGGCCTTTATAAGATTATAAAGCCTAGGGCCAATGCCCCAACGCTCGATTCTACAAAGAACTGCATGTAACCCCACGCGGTCGAAGGCTTTTTCAAAATCAGTCCCCAAGATGGAAACATGATTTTTTGATGAAAGAGCGTTCGACGCGAAGTTTTAAAGTCGCAACAAAGCGTTCACCGTGCTGTGTTTCTGTTTAAAGGCTACTTGGTTGCGCGAGATTAAATTATGGCGGGTTATGAACCACATCAGTCTTCTTGCTATTATTTTTTCAATTGTTTTACTTATCGCAATTACCCGCTAGTTTGTTTTTAGTCAAAACTGTGGTTGAATGATTTGCCGCGGTAGCAGCGTATGTGCTTGATGAATTTGTGCTGATTTGTGGTTGTTGTTGTTGTAGAATTATGCGTGCTTCCCGCATACTGCACTTTTTTGCTGTTTTTATTTTGAGAAGCTCTCTTTGGTGTAAATATTGAGGGCAGGAAGAGGAGGAGGCGGAGTGGTTACCGTTGCAGTTGGCACAGAAGGTGCGTGTGCAAGGTTCTGGAAGGTGGTGAGTTGGGTTACATAAGACGCATGTGTCAGGATTTTTACAGTATTCTGCCGTATGTCCCAATAGTTGACATATTTAGCACCGCATGGGGTTAGGGAATATATTCTAAAACCTTGACCGAGAGCCAAGAGATGTCAAGCTTGCTGGGTAAGCTATAAAGATCAAAGGTGATCAAAATTACATCGGTGAGCTTTGTGATGCCATCAACAGTTCGAGAAAACTTAAAAATAGAATGAACATTCTGAGATTTAATGATTTCTGCGTCGGGGATATTGATAAGGTAGCGTGCATAAATTGTGCCTTTGAAAAAATTAAGAGAGTCGTGAATCTTGCATACAATATCACATATGCCAGGCAAGTGAGTGGATGCTCTGAATTTATCAGCGACCTGCTTGGATTTCACCAACAGCAATAGGTTGCCATTGCGGAGAGTGGATATCGAAATGATTTCTTTGCTGATAATGTTTAATGGACGGTGTACTGCAAAGCATGAGAAATCGGAGATAGGCTTGTCGGTGTTCTTGGAGGCAATTATGAGAAATCTTGGGTTATGTAGGGATGTAGAGGATTGGGGTATCTCAGGGAATTCATCTGGGAATTTTTGGTATAGACTTTTTTTGTTTTTTCTTTGGGGCTAACGCTAAGGCAAGGAAAGCGGTTATCCCCAAGATTATGTGGCCCAGGGGCCATGATGATGATTTGAATTGAGAGTGCACTAAACGTTTAAAAGAACTGCTCGTGCGCGGTAATTAGAAAATGAGTAGAAGGTGGAATAGAAAAAATCACTGATACTTGATAAGCTCGCAGACGTCTGCACACGAAGAAGGCAAGTCGGTGACTGAAAAAAAATATAAAATTCGGGAAATGCACAAAAAGAGCAATTGAAATAGAAAACGAAGAACAATTTTACAAACAAATTTCACTATATCACACTAAAGAATCTTCTCATAGCGGAATTAACAAAACATTACACTGCTTCAACCCTGATTGAAAAAGTTAACGGCATAGATGAGGACTATTCAAACAAATTTAGGTGGCCATAGATGCATTTAATAAAAGGTATCACACTACAATCAAATGCTCACCAAACCAAGCAAAATATAAGAAAGATACACAAGAACTCATAAATATATAATAAGACAAAGTTTATAAACAAGTTTAATTAAGACAAAAAATTGTTTGAGGAAAATAGAGAGAATACAAAACTATAAACGGTTTAACACAAAGACGAACGCTACTTTAGATACGCTAAATTGAAATAAGTACACCCAACTAATATAAAACGACCTCTAAAACCAAAATAAACCATAAAAATATTAATAGATATAGTAAGAAATATTTTTTTTACAACACAAACAATTTCAGGTATTAATTTTTTACTTAGAGAATATCTAATTGTTTATTCTAACGGCACTATCAACAGTACTCTCTGGACTTTGTTGTACCAATTCCGGAAGAAGCAGGTTACGTCGTAATATAGATGCAAACAACGGAAATTGTAAACGATACAATACAGTTTTACATACTTATTTACATATAATTGAACTTAATCAAGTTACTAATCCTGTTGAGAAAATAGAAAAAAAAAAAAGAAATCTAGAAATGTCAAACAAAGAATTAATTATTGATGAAATAGAAATAATCACAGCTAAAATTAAGTCAATTACTCTATCGAGTAGAAAAGAAAGAGGCTTTATAAATATGGTGGGTACATTTAACAAATGGCATTTGAATATCGTATCGTTTCATCAAAAATTTAAAAATCATAGAACAGAAAATAAATTACATCCAGGAAAACATAGCATCTGCCAAACACAATATATTTTTATTAGAAATGTTAAATAAAGATGAAGTAAACTAATTTAAAATAGATTTCTTTAAAGTTAAGCTTTAATTAGTTTATTAAAATATAAAATCAATGCAATTGATTAAGTTTTAAAGATATTTAAAACATTTCAGACAAATCTGACCCCAAAAACCACTTTAAAAATCAGTTTTGTAATTGATCTGTTCTCAAACCTAGGCTCAATAGATAATTCTTTTGATTTATTATTATTCCTAAATATATTAAAAAAATTAAATATACAGAATTACTTGAAAAGCTCCAAATTTAAGTTTTTCAATTTACGGTTGCACTTATTTAAACAATTGACAAAAAAAATTAATTATTTGCAATGTGTAAACACTTTTGTCGTGAAAAAAATAAGTGTGTAAAGACTTTTGACGATTTGGCAATATCGGGTAAGAGTTTGATATCTTTGTTGTTTTAACCGATATTCTTAAAATTTGTTCTCTAATAGTAAGTGAATAGATTAAGCTTTATAACAATACAAATTTTTTGTCACCTATTATAAGCAATAGGAATAAAAACGATTTCAAAGTTGAAAATTCACAAATTTTTTGTTTGTGTAAAGACATTTGACCACTTCTGTATCAATAAAGTGAATTTATAAAACTGAATAAAAAGGTTGTGCCACTCACAGTAAATAAGCCACATAATTCGCGTGTGTAAATGTATATGTATTTGCACATTTATAATATTAGGTTAAAAAACATATTTAAAACAAATCTGTATAAAATAATTTATTAGTAAAAGGCCACATTAGCCAGTGCAACAATAGAAATTCAGGGTATTAGTTAATGGAATTTGTATTTTAGCTCTTAATAACAAAAAAAATATATAACAATTTTAACACAGTACTAATGACACTTTTAATTTTATTAAATTCTTTTGGGTTGTTGCCCATTGTACATATTTAGAATCTGCACTAAAACTGACTTGCGTTTAGATCACCCATATGCCATTTTAAGCTTATTGTTTCTAAAATCTTTTCTCAGTTTTGCTTTAATCTTATGGTTGGTCACAACGGTGCTGCCAATAGTAAGTTTGAAGAGTAAAATATTTTTCTTATTGCGTACATCTTCATTCCATTTAAAGAAAATAGGTTATCAGTGCTTTGGTTTTTTATAATAATGTTGTATAGATGAAAACGTAAAGACAAAAATAATGAATATATATATAAATATATACATATGGATGTGCAGTTAAATAAACGTACTCGCATATGACGCATAAGAGAATAAAACCAGTTTATTACCTGCAATTTATATATGTGTTTATATATATACATATTTAAATATATGTATTTATAAAAAGGTAATATATATTTTTTAGAATTAATTAATTAATTAATTAATTATATATACATATATATATATATATACATATACTATATATATATCACGTAATCGCTAAGAATATACATACATATATATATAAATTTGAGTTTGTTAAATATAAATAAGAAAACAAGTTGCGTCCAAACCACATCCGCGTGTAAATAATATACTCTTAACTGATAAAAAAAAAAATTTAAGGTAAGAATAAAAAAACCAAAAAGAAATATTTGAAATCAATACCAGTAAAATTTGTAATTCTTAGTAAAAAAATTAATATTAACCATATATGAAATATGTTTCCGTCAATGTTTATCATGCAAACTTAATTATTGACCTAATGGCAGATTTAAATACATGTTAAAAAAAAAAGAACCAATATTCCATAATTAAAACTTAATTAATCATAAGCCTCAAATTCAGAAGTATGGGATCAAAACCATTGTTGCCCACCTGGTTTTATATAAAGTTTATATGATTAAAATTAAAAACATTCTATTATTTTATACCTTGCCGAAGGATAGAAAATTTGTATTAACGTTTTTAATTATTGTAACGGCAATTAAGTATCAAGCTTCTCGGAAACTGTAATTGTGGGCTTAATAAAGATTAAAGAAGAGTCATAGGTCGAAGATTATTGAACATTATTAAGCTAAATTTTACTGGTTAAGTATCTAACAGTAATATTATATAAGGTTTAGTGTTATTAGCTGTAAAACATCAACTAGAATTAGGGGTAAAAGCTTTACAATCGTTCCGACTGTAGCATCACTACTATGACGCATTATTTGAAGGTTTGGTTTTGTTAAAAGATAAGCCGGTGCCGAGTTGATCCCTAACCCTGCCGATTATATTTTGAAATCCATGTTAAATTTCACCGTTCATATGCTATATACATTCCTATATATAGTTTCTGTTTTCTTTCAATAAAAAAACACAATATTTAAATACATAATAATAGTAATCAAAGATAAAAAAATAAATAAAAAAAAAATACAATAAAAATGTATTGTACATGTCTTTTTTTATTGCTTGTAAATTAAATTAAAAAGTAGCAATAATTTTCTTTGTTTGAACCTTAATCGGGTTTTTTTGTTTTATTTAATAAAGTGTTTGGCCTTAAATAAATACTCGGTTAGAAACAGAGAAGGAAAGAGCTTATCACTTTTTGTTTAAGGCAAGCGTAAAAAAAAAAAATATTGTGAGGGTGAACACCACTGCTTAACGTACCCATAAGACCTAGATTAATACCCAAATCGAAAAATGGAAGAGCTTCAACTATTAATAGTAGAAAGCTTCGTAACAAAAGACACTAAGCGGATTAAGTGTCTAGCATTAGCAAAACAAAAGTCGCTTAAGATAAAACAAAACCCGTTTTGTTTAGTGGATTAAAATTTATTTAAGCAAATGTGATATATAGATGAAGGTTATTAACGGATGAAAGTAATTTAAAAATAACAATAAAAAAACAAAATAATAAGTTTTTGGGTTGCTTACAGTTTTCCTTGCCTTTTGGGTTCCTAGGCGGAATATATTTTTTCTTGGTTCCTAAACGGACGTTTTTTTTTTTCTCTTATTTTTTTACTAAAAAATATACGTTTTTTAAATAAACATATTTATTTTTTTTTGTTATTTTGTACATTATCTTTTAAATAAAATTTTTCACTAGCTTCTCCGTATTTTTTTTTGTTTTCTATTCTTTCAATAAAAAAAACTTAAACTAAAATATAAACTAATAGTTTATAGAAAGATGTGTCCTATACATTTGCATTTATTTATTTACTATTTACCTGTTCTTAAGTTAATATTCTGCATATCTGTTAAAATTTTTGTAAGTCTCCAGAATCTGGCGTATATCCATATTCAACAGCTTTTTTTGTGACACTGCAGGAAAATGTCAAACCGATTGACTGCTTTCTTAACCGCCAAATGTCTCCGAGAAATTTGAAAATGCTTAGGGGCAAATTCTTAAATATTAAAATTTGATCATCCACAATAGTACAGTGAAGTGCGCTGAAGCCAATGAAAGAACAAAAGAAAAAGAGAATCCAGACCTGTGCGCTGGCAAGCTCTGACATCAAAAGCCAAGGAGATTACGCCATTTGTATACCCTGAGGAGGGTACCAAGAAAGCCCGGAAGATAAAACCCACACCAACGAACAGTACTCCAGCACCTTAAATCGCTTAGCCATGTTGATGAGATTTTAAAAATTGAACCCGTGACAATAAGGGCTTCAAGAATACCAGCTGCAGTCTAGCTATACCTAAGCACCCACCAATAATTGTTTTTAAAGTAAGAAGTGTTTTCAAAATGATGAGTGAACTAAGAGAGAAAGTCAAACCTTGCCGCATTTCGTATAAGGCCACAGGAAGAGGATATGTCAGACTTTTGCGTAAATACAGCAATACCAAAAAAAAATTTTCCTTATATGGACAAATGCTAACTGGCTCTCAAAACATATCAATTGAAGAGGAGCGGGAGTTTCTCATTGTAATGAAGGGACTACACCACTCAACGCGTATACAACATATAGTGAATGCTCTTGTGAAACTTGAACATGAAGTGCGATACGTAAAAATCGCCATTTAAGACTATGATGCATTTACATTAAAGCGAAAATAAAATTAGAACCGAAAACAAAGCAAATGGCATCACTTAAGCGGAAGACGCAGTTAAACTATGCCCCAGAAGCACTACATATAAGTTAAGGGACCATAAAAGCTACTGCTGGAGAATCGGCCGAAATTTAAAATGGGCTGATGCCGCGGTTGGAATATATATTAAACTTTATGTTCAATCAGCTCATGAGCAGGAAGATGATGACTCATCATCATTGATAACGGCCATTTTGCGATGTCCATAAAGTTATAAATTGGCATATGGAACTAAAACGGCTTTTGTAACAGCAAGCCTAAACTCGAACCCTTCAGAACAAATGAAACCAAATTCAACACCAGGTCCCACTTCAGTATCTTACGTTATTAATGGCTAAGACAGTATAATTTTTTTATAAATATATATGTATAATAAACATTTGTTTTTGATGAGAATCACGATAACGATATTCATTAGTTGAAATATGATGGATAATTATAATAATCTTGAAAATAATAGCGTCGTTGTTGGCAAAAGTCACAGCAAATTAGTAGCGTCACCTCCAGTACGACATAGGACTGCAAAGGGTTTAATCCTATCAACAAACCACAGATTTGATTTTTTACTTTTATTTTGTTTTCAAAAATATATAGACAAAAATTATCTATAGCAATTAAAAATATAATTCACTTATTTAGTACGTTCAAATGCATACGTACAGTGTACATAGTATTTGTAGTTAATATAATAATATTAAATCGATTTATGCAATATGCTTTGGATCTATGTTTGAAATAAAAAGAAATTTTGAATTTTTTCTCCATCAATTATTTTTTCGCTCAGTGATATGCCTACATGCATTTGCACATATACATACACACAAAACTTCGGCTTTTTA
>JAWNPV010000610.1:1809-13586 GCA_035078785.1 Collessia kirishimana
TTGAGTTTTCATCATTTCATGCAGAACAAACCAAGGCGTTTGCTCAACAACCAGGCTGAACAAACGCTTTGGTGGCTCAGGCCAGCTCCTTGCGAGCACCATTTGTACGGGAATGTGACAGGACTTGAGTGCCTTCCATCTTGATGGGCGATTGATTGGCTATGGGAGCATGAGAGCCGGCTGTGGTGGTGGCAGCCGTTGGCGTCTTATGTTTGGCCTGATGGACCAGCAGCAGGCCGCGATTAACGCTCGAAAAGGGACAGACGTCGCACTTGTAGATGATCGAGGAAAGCTCCTCTTCCGAATGACGTTTCTGGAGATGTATCTGTGGCAAGGAAACAGCAATAAGAACGTTTTCTATGCCACTGATATGGCAATCAACTCACCCTGAAGGCTGTGCTTTGTATGGCCCGGAAATCGCAGTGGGGACAGACGTAGCGCTTGCGCTCTCCATGGGTGGCCAGATGACGCCTGAAGGCATTGTGATCGTTGGCCTCGTAGTCACATTTGTCGCACTTGAAGCGCTTGCTTGTCTGATGGCTACGCATGTGCAGCTTGAGGCTGCTCTTGGAGCTAAAGATGCGCTGGCAAGTGGAGCATTGGGGCTGCTCGTTGCGTTCCTTGCAGAGATGCTCGCGCAGGGTCTTGCGCTGCTTGAAGGCAGCCCCACAGTCCTCGCAACGATGCAGGTTTTCAGGAGCAGCCGCAGGCGTCGTTGCAGTCGTCGAATTCTCCTGATCATTCGTCTTGCCCATGCCCAGACCCTGAGTGCGATGCAGGCGGCGATGATTCTTCAGCTGCTTGGTGTTCTTAAAGCCCTTGCCGCACTGTTCGCATTTGTAGTTTCGTTCCTCCGAGTGGATCTTGGCATGGGTGTTGACCAGACGCGAGTAGATGGGCGTCTTGAAGCTGCACAGTTGACAGCAGTAGAGCTCCATGTCTATCTGGTGCGTGCGCCAGAGATGCGTATGAAGACAGTTCCAGTTGCTAAACTCTGTCGACTTGCACTCGGGACATATCATGGACTGGGCGGCGCTCAGAGGACCGTTGTGGCAACGTCCATGGTAGGTCAAGGTGGTGGGTGACTTGAAGCGAAACATACAACCTTCGACTTGACATTTGCCGCCCTCTGCCTGCGAGTTGGTGGCCAAGGAACGACGCTTGGCGGCACCGCCAGCTCCGGCCTGTTTGGCACCATAGGGACGGCCGCGCACAGAGGTTCCACCCGGCAGTGGCGGCTCCACGGCTGCCGGCAGAAGATTGTTAGCCACATAGATGCGTCCGGGCTTCTCAGGTGCCTCGCCCGCCAGTCGCACTAGAGGCGGCACCGGCAAGTTGTTTAGATTTGTGGAATTTGTGTTGCTGGCTGCCCCTGCAGAGGTGGTCACGGGCACTAGAGGAGGCGGTGGCAGAGCAGCGCCTATAGGCGGCGTGGGCGGAGCAGGTGGAGGCGTTGGTGGCGAATCCACGTAGAGTTGGGGAAAATCTTTGACTAAAATGTCTTCGCTAGCAGGCAGCAGGGATTCCATGGGCTGCTGAACATTCTCAGTGTTGGTCGAAGCAGCTGCAACCGCTGTTGGCATCTCATCGACCATCCAAGGCCAGACTTCCAGCTCGTCGGCCAGGGCTTCATAGTTTAAGGAATGATGCAGGTCTCCCAATGACTGTTCCAGTTGTGCGGGCTCCAGGGGCGGCTGGTCCACAGGTAGCTCCAGCATGGGCTCCAAGTGGGGAACAATCAGGTTCTCCACCTCGTTGCGGTTCATCAGGTTGAGTTCGTCAACAGTGCGCAGATGCAGGGTGCCTCGCTGTGGGGCCTTTAAAATATCCACATTCTTGATGAAGATTTTCTGCTTAGAGGAGGTTGGAGGATTCTCAGCGGGCAGAAAGTGTCCCAGCTCGACAGGTGCCGTTCCAAGGTCCGGAACAACAGCTGTCATGGGCGGCGGCGTGGCCTCTGTAAGCAAAGGGGCTGCCACGTTGCCCTGTTGATAAACCACATCCACACCAAAGTCCAGGTCCAGGGCACTGAAGCGTGAATTGTCCAAGGCAAAGTTGTTGCCACTGGCGGCGTTAGAGACTCCTCCGCCAGCTCCATTGAGCACCGCATCGAAGGAGAAAGACTCGCCGCCACACATGTTGGCCAAGGGGGCCAGGGAAGGCTCAAAGCCAGGCAAAGGCCCTGGGCCTGTTGGAGTCATCAAGGCATCCGCCGTGTTGCAGCCCTGATAGACGTCTCCAATGGCTGCAGTTGTGCCTGCTCCTTCCCTATTGAAGCCCATGCCAGGCAGCACCATGGGCTCCTTAAGAATGTCGACGTTTCTTATATAGATCTTGGGCTGCCGCGGCTCCTCTGGCTCCACACCCACCACTGGAACGTCTAGTATGTTGTCCACTAGGATGGGCAGATTCTCTTGCTGCTGCTGAAACTGAAAGGGCAACAGGGAAGGCTCTCTCAGCACATCTACACTCTTGATGGAAATCTTTTGTGCATTCTTGGGCGGCGGCAATGGTGGCGGCTCAGGCAGTGAGGGCGTTGAATCCTCCACCTCTGCCACTGACACTTCATCCAGCAGGTCAAGAATGTTGCCATTGCTGCTGTTGTCAGGCATAAAACTGGACAAAGGATTGATTGCCTGCTGCGGTTCTCTGAGGCAGTCGACGCTTTTAATGAAGATGCGACTCTTGGGCCGCTGGTGAGGCTGCAGGGCAGCTATCTCTGCTGCCTCTAGACGATGATCCAGGCTCAGGTGGAGGTTCAAGACCTCTTGGTTGTAGAAAACATTCTCGCAGCCTGATGGGAAGAGCAGAAAAACAAAGAGATTCGAATAAAGAGCTGCAAAGAGGAGATTTCCACTCACCAGGACACTGGAGACGGCTCTGGGCATTTGCGCCAAAGCAGCTGCTCATATGCGCCTGCGCCTTGACTGTGCAGAATGTCAGCAGGGGACAGTTGGGGCAGCGGTGAAGGACGCCATTGGCCAGATCAGAGCCATCAGTGCTGGTCTTGCCCTCCATGCTGGCGCAGCTGGAGTTGCGTGTTGGCGGCGTTGGGGTGGCATTTGAACGCTCCTTGCCTGCAGCCTCGGCCTGTTCGGACTTGATGAGCTCTGCCTCCGATTTAATCTCGGCTGTCCTGCGTCTAAACACATTCCTGTAGCTTTTATCCAGCTCAACCTGCTGCTGCAGATCTGTCGTGTGTATCTGGACAAAGGGGATGCAGTTGCCATTGGCCGGGGCAGAGGGCGGTACGCTGCCAACATCTGGCAGCGTTTTGTGCGGCCCATTTGATGCATTGCTGATGCTGATGTTGTTGCTGCTGCTGTTGTGATTGCTGTTGGTGTTGTTAGGCAGCGGCAAGGGCAGCAGCGTTGTGTTCAGCAACAGCGCTTGCTCGTCATCAAAGAAATTGTTAAAGTTATCTTGATCGTGGTCCAAGGTGTGATTGTGAACGGGCGTTGATAGCGACAGCGGCAGCGACAATTCAGCGGGCGTCTGGGGTGTGTGCTGTGTGTGTAGGGTGTGGGAAAGCGGTAGCGGGCACGGCGGTAGCTGCTGCAACTGCAAAACACGCATACCATCGCATACCAACCAAAACGAAATTTTGTGGGCGAGATCTCAACAGCTGAGCCTGTCGCTAAGATCTCACCTGGTGGTTGCCATTGCTGCCATAGTATCCGGGGTTCATAAACACCGCATCGTTCATATTGCATTGCATTTGCAAATTAATTTTTTTTATGGTAACATTCTTTTAATCTCTAAATTCCGCATTACGAAAAAAAACTGTGTGGCTAAACGAGATAAATGATAACGAAAACAACAATAGAAACGCTAAAATACCAAGGAAAATGTTATCGATACCCTCGATAAGAAAAATACCAAAATAGGTATTAATTGGCGCCAAGGTTTGTTTTGCCTGTAAAATTATTTAATTAAATAGGAAACAATATTTCAAATTAACTGTAAATAATTTTATTTAATTTTGGTTTCTGTTTAGCATTTGGTTAATTATTGTTTACATATGCGCAGCATCAATTAGTTTATCAAGAGCCTAATTCGGCTTGCTTGTGGTCGTTAACCAACACTGAAGCCGACTGCATATTTCGCACATTTGACAAATTAACAAACTTTATTGATTTTTAAGAGGTTTTAAAACAATATCCTGACAATATGCCGCGTATTATGATCAAAGGAGGCGTTTGGCGCAACACAGAGGTGAGTTTAGCTGGGGAGATTCCCTATCTGCTTTGACACGGCGTTTTGTTTGCTTCGTGACCAGGATGAGATCCTCAAGGCGGCTGTCATGAAATATGGCAAAAACCAGTGGAGTCGTATTGCCTCGCTGCTGCATCGCAAGTCGGCCAAACAGTGCAAGGCGCGCTGGTATGAATGGTTGGATCCCAGCATCAAGAAGACGGAATGGTCGCGTGAGGAGGACGAAAAGTTGCTGCATCTGGCCAAGCTGATGCCCACACAATGGCGCACCATAGCTCCCATCATTGGACGCACGGCAGCCCAGTGCCTAGAGCGATATGAATACCTGCTGTAAGTACTCAAGAGCCTTTGCCCAGCTTCCAGCCACTAAACTGTGTGTTTGCAGTGACCAAGCTCAGCGCAAGGAGGATGGGGAAGATGCCATGGACGATCCCAGGAAGCTGAAGCCTGGTGAGATAGATCCAAATCCAGAGACGAAGCCTGCCCGACCAGATCCAAAGGATATGGATGAAGATGAGCTGGAAATGTTATCCGAGGCTCGAGCTCGCCTGGCCAACACGCAGGGCAAGAAGGCCAAGCGCAAGGCTCGCGAGAAGCAGCTGGAAGAGGCCCGTCGTCTGGCCACGCTGCAGAAGCGTCGCGAATTGCGTGCGGCCGGCATAGGCAGCGGCAACAGGAAGCGCATCAAGGGCATCGACTACAATGCCGAGATTCCCTTCGAGAAGCGGCCTGCGCTGGGCTTCTACGACACCGCAGACGAGCAACTGCAGAAGATCGAACCGGACTTTAACAAGATGCGTCAACAGGACTTGGACGGGGAGCTGCGGTCCGAGAAGGAAGAGCGGGAACGCAAAAAGGACAAGCAGAAGCTCAAGCAACGCAAGGAGAACGAAGTGCCCACCGCCATGCTGCAGAACATAGAACCAGAACGCAAGCGCTCCAAGCTGGTGCTGCCCACACCCCAGATCTCAGACATGGAGCTACAGCAGGTGGTTAAGCTGGGCAGGGCCAGTGAGATGGCCAAGGAAATAGCTGGCGAGAGCGGCATAGAGACAACCGACGCCCTGCTGGCGGACTACACCATCACCCCACAGGTGGCAGCCACGCCACGAACTCCGGCTCCCTACACGGACCGCATAATGCAGGAGGCGCAGAATTTGATGGCTCTGACCCACACGGAGACGCCTCTGAAGGGCGGCCTGAATACCCCAATGCACGAATCGGATTTCTCCAGTGTTTTGCCCAAGTCGGCTGCCATAGCCACGCCCAACACAGTCATAGCGACGCCCTTTCGCACACAGCGCGATGGCGCCACACCTGGAGGTTTCCTTACACCCTCCTCCAGTGCCTTGGTGCCGTTGAAAGCGGGAACTCCAGCTGGTGAGGCTGCCACACCAGGTTTTGTGCGCGACAAGCTCAGCATCAATCCGGAGGAGAGCATGACCGTCACCGAGACTCCAGCTTTGTTCAAGAATTACCAGAAGCAACTCAAGTCCACGCTACGTGAGGGTCTGGCCACGCTGCCTGCCCCGCGCAACGACTATGAGATTGTGGTGCCAGAGCAGGAGGACAGCGAGGCCATGGAGACCAGCACAGAGCCCGCCATTGAGGATCAGGCAGATGTCGATGCCCGTTTGCTGGCCGAGCAGGAGGCCAAGCGGAAACGTGAGTTGGAGAAACGCTCACAGGTTATACAGCGCAGCCTGCCGCGTCCCATGGAGGTGAACACCAAGATCCTGCGGCCCCAGGCGGAGAAACAAAACCTCACCGAGCAGCAGCAGGCCGAGGAGCTGATCAAGCATGAAATGATCACCATGCAGCGTGAGTAGATCAAGGACTTCCACATAACATGTGTAATGAACCTTCCTTTTCAGTCTACGATTCTGTTAAGGATCCGGTGCCTGGTCAGTCGCAACACAAGCTGGAGCAGCTGCAGACCTACTTCAAGGCAAATCCCTATGAGGACATCTCGCAGCAAGAACTAGCCAAGGCCAGACAAATGCTGGCCGATGAAATGGATGTGGTCAAGGAGCGCATGTCCCATGGCGAATTGGCCCTGGATGTCTACGCCCAGGTGTGGCAGGAGTGCCTGGGTCAGGTGCTCTACCTGCCCTCCCAGCATCGCTATACGCGCGCCAATCTGGCCAGCAAGAAGGATCGCCTGGAGTCGGCCGAGAAGCGACTGGAACAGAATCGACGTCACATGGCCAAGGAGGCCAAACGCTGTGGCAAGATTGAAAAGAAACTAAAGATCCTGACGGGTGGCTATCAGGCCCGTGGCCAGGTGCTGGTCAAGCAACTGCAAGACACCTATTCCCAGATAGAACAGACCTCCATATCGCTCTCCTCATTCCGTTTCCTGGCCGAGCAGGAAGCCGTAGCCGTGCCCCGACGCCTCGAATCGCTGCAGGAGGATGTGCGCCGGCAAATGGATCGCGAGAAGGAACTGCAACAGAAATACGCCAGCCTGGTGGAGGAGCGAGACTCGCTCTTCACTCAGATCGAACAAATCACAGGCGTCAGGCCCACCAGCCAGCAGCTCTTGGGCGTCGACCACGAACAGGAGGGCGAAGCCAAGTCCTAAACAAACCCCACTCAGGAGACTCCACATGCTAGCTAGCTTAGGTTTATAATCAAGACATCTCTGTCCACAAATACAACAACTCAAGTTCATTCGTTCCAATGTGATCGCCTACCGTCTCCTTGTTAGTTTCCATACTTCTGGAAAACCCATTCCTTGTTGTCCAGGGGGCAGACCAGACGCGACTTAAGCCAGCGCGATATGCAGTGATAGTGGAAGGCATGATTGCACTCGCCCCAGACCACCTTGCAGTTCTCCTTGGTGGCATGACGATCGGGCTGACATTCGATGCACATGTGCATGATGTGGTTGCGGCAGATGGCGCAATTGTCGACCGCCACGTCCCAGGCCCAAGAGGCATGGGCCACCCACTTTTTTACCACAAAACGTTCCTCCTGGGAGTCACTGGAGACGGCATCATAGAACTGATCAGCATGGCGGTAACCAGGCAGCTCATTGTGAGACATTTTTGCCTCAACAAAGTTGAAAAAAAACAAAAACAGAAAAATTATCAAGGATTTTTAGAGGTGTGTGTGCTTGTGTGTATGCGAGAAGGGTGTGTGGTGTTCGTTTGGATGATCAAACCAAATAAAATTGATGGCAAAGCCTGCTCTAGTGATCTGAAAAGAGTTTTACGGAGCTGCCAGTTGACTGCTCCCCACCTGCCTTCATGTAGAGACCAGAATTTTGAATTTTTCTTGTTTTATTTTAGTTTTTGCATAATTACATTTCATACATAGATATATTCTAGAGACACATACAGGGACGTGTGTGTTTACGAATTGATTTGGTGCTAAAATACTAACAGTTTTCTCATCTCATTTTGTATTTTTGTTGTTGATCATTATCATCGTCATCTTATGCGCAGTATTGTGTTGTGTCATCTCATCTCATCGCTTCTCTTTCCAGTGTAAATAAATATTTTAGTTTATTTGTTTGTTGTGGTTCGTTTAGGTAGTTGCATTTCGTGGTTCGTTTCTTTGTAAATTTAGAATTGAAAATTTCATTTCTTTTGCTTCTCAGCAGCACTTGCGGGTTAAGGATAATGATGGGCCTACAGTTAAGTGTGTAGATAGCTATGCATATAGATTGAATCGTTTAAAATATTTAATGATTATAAAGACGCCACTACGGTTGCGTCTGTTCTTCTATGTTTCTTTAAGAATTAAGTTTGGATAGAATGAAGTAGGAGGGAGGAAGCAGCTGGTTAGAGAGCCATCAAGCTCAGCTGGAAGTTTGTAGATTGCAAAGATTGTCGATTCAGGGAAAGAAAAAGAAGGTTGAAGACCCTTGCCAAGCTGTCCTAATCGTCATCATCATTGATGGCTGCACTGCTTCGGGATATTTTCATGTAGGCAGCACAGATGCATTCACAGACGAAGCGATATTGACTCTGCAATGAAAAATGGTTCAGCTAGGAGGTCCAGTCAGTTGCTGTCCCCATATACCTACCACATTCTGAACCATGCAGGCGCGCTGATCTCTCATCGTTCGCACTATGTCCAGGGGATAGACAGGCTCACGGGCCTCCATCAAGGCCATGGCTGTGTCCATCAGTATGAGCACCCCAGTGCGTCCTATGCCAGCTGAGCAGTGGACAATCACAGGCGGATTGGCTGCACTAATACATCTGTGGATTAGGCCAACTCATAAGCAGCGATTCTCTTGGGTTTTAGGTTGAATGGTTACGACTTACTGGTGCACACTGGTGGACACGGGTGTCTCGTCCTCCGGGGTGGCTCCATTGCTGGCTGCACATTTGCGTTCCGTCATCAGACCGCCATTCTCATCGGCATCGGCATCCAGCAGACGCACCTGTTTCAGACTCTCTTCAATCTCCTGCAGCAGCGTGCGGTTTCTGGCCGCCCTTACACGGTCTGTGAACTCCAGAAACAGGTTGGGATCGGAGGGTACACAGTGATCGGGCCAGGCAAGGTATTGCATGTGATGGATATGCCGTTGCTCATGCTTATCGCGCAGCACAAACTCACGAAAAACAAAGCTGCCAGTCTCATCGGCCTGTTCGCTCAGGCAGCGCACCGAGAAGCCCTCAGCCAGCTGCAGTTCATCACCAGTTACGGGCCAATACTGATGACACTTCTGGCGTCCGGCCTCCATGACGGTGGTCAGCATAACCAGTAGATGGCTGCTCTCCTGTTGTACCATGCGCCAGAAATCCGTGGTGGTGCTGGCCAATGGTCCCTGTGTGGCTATATAACGATTGACGACCCCACCTGGTATCTCCATATTCACATAGTTGGCATTGATGTAGTCGCCGGTGAGGGAATTAACCAGCGACACCCTGGTACAGTCATCTGTAGGGAAAAAGGGGTTTTCAGTTGTCAAGCCTTCAAGAGCGATTCATTCATCTTACAGGGTGATATGTCTCGGTAACGATTCTTGGCTGCATTGGCCGGCTTGCGGGCATCTGTGATGGCCAAATCCGGATTCTTGCGATACATCAACTCGTACTGGGCCAACAGGGCGCCCGAGGCGAGGCCATCGCTGAGCAGCAGCAAACTCTGCGTGAACAAGGCATCGCCATCTAGCAGGTTCGAGTGTGAGCCAATCTCATCCGACTCGGGCACGTATTGATAGAGCGGTTCCTCCTCCATTAGCAAGGGAGCGGAACGATGGGGACGCACGGTGAGCAGCAGCTCGCCGTTGGCCTGATGTCGGCATTCACGTATCATGGCCACCACCTGCTCGTGCCGCAGTCCATGGACATCCCGGCCATTAATCATGAGCACCTCGTCACCCTCGCAGACTCGGGGAGTGCAGCGATCGGCTGGGGTATGCGGCACCACCTTGGACACCTGAACGGGTAGGCTCAGGTCTACGCCGCCCTTGACATTAAAGCCATATCGGCCCTGTTCATCGGCCTGGAGGCGTATGGTGATCAGATCGCTGCCACTGTCCGGCTGCTGTTGACCCACAGCCTCCGCTATAGTCGTGGGCAGCAGCAGCGGACTGTGCTGTCCAGAGCTATAGGCAGGCGGCATGGGCGACGGCGTGGCCGAGGATTCAAAGCGCCGTGTGCACTGCTCCATGAGACCCACATCGCTGCAAGAAAACTTAACTTCAAGATGCATCCAGGGATGAGTTTTCCCTTGCACTTACAGTTGTATGTCGTATTCATCGCTCTGCTGCTCCCAGGCCTTGCGCGGCATGGAATCGGCCTCCTTGGACGTCACTTTGTTGTCATGCGGACGGCTTGTTTTCGTGATGGTCAATATGGTGGAGGCGGACGGTTTGCCATTGTGAGAGGCAGCACTGTCCGAGCCGCTGCCTCCGCTGTGCAGCAAGGGGGTGCCGCCTGGCGAACTGGCTGCTCCATTGCCGGCACCCACACCAGCCAAAAGCCGTTTGCTCGGCGACCTTACAAACACCTTGGGTATGCGTCCGCGTTGCTTGGAATCCTGGACGGCCTGCAGCTCTGTGCGACCCGAGTAATAGAACTTGCTGCCCAGACTGATGTTCAGAAAGCGGGAGAGACGATGCGGCCGCTTCAGACGGAAGAAACTGTGGTGCTCAACGCACGACTTCCACAGAGCCTTGGCATGCTTGTGGCTGGTCATGCCGAAGCCCAGCAGGGTGTCGTAGTTCTCACTGGGCTCGCGACGCAATTGGATAAAGAAATCCTTGCGCTTGAACGACACCTTGACCATCTTGCTCCACGAGAAGGTGTTGACACGCAAAGCGTGCTGGAAGACCAACAGACCGACGGCTGAAACGCCCAACTGCAGATCTTTGCCATTGGAATCGGTGGCCTTGTGCAGATCAATGCCATACAGTTCCAGGCGCTTCGCATGCTCCAGATAATTGTATTCGGCATCCGCTGGCAACTGGCCACGATGGAGCTTGTGCAGCTCACACACCTTACGTTCTGCTTCGGCTGTTTGGTCTGACAGAAGCTGCAGATTGTTAAGATAGCCGGGTTGGTGTTCCACCGCATTGAAGTCACCCAACTCGGCTGCATGGAGGAAAAGCAAACTTTACCATCTAACTGGAACTGGAAATGGGAAAAACTCACATTGCACCGTATAGCTGGCAAGCAGGCACTGGGTATTGCTAGAACATGGCAGTAGGCCCTGCAGGATGTTCCGCTTGATTTGCAAATAGAATTGGTAGCGCGTAAACTCCTCCTGCAAGCGGCTGGGATCGCTTACATAGAACTGAAAGAATGTGGCAAGGACTGTTTAGCAAGTGTTGGTGGCTAGATGGGGGGGATAGGTCAAGTGATTTTACCTTAACCTTAAACTCTAATAATGGAACGGCATCGTTGTCGAGCGAGACGCTGCTGCATTGCTTCTTGAATTGCTTTTGAGCATCCACCCATCTCTGTGAAGCAGAAGACTGGAGTTAAAAGAGGTCATTAGGGCGGGCTTACAGCAAGGGGTCGACTTACCACAACATCGCCTGGCTTCTGTGGAAATAAAAGACCAAAGTAATCCCTTTCGGATAACTCGAGGTACTGAAAGACCTGATCCAATAGCTCAGAGCCTTTGGCACGTTTCTAAGAGAATAAGAAACCATAATTGTGGCTTTTCGAATGACAAATGTCTTGGGGAAATAGTTCAGTAGGTCGATGGCCGATCCCACAAGATGATTGACCACCTAAGCTCTCATGGTCTCGCAGACTTACAGATGAATGATTATGACTGCGTCTTGCATCGTTTTAATTATATTGAAGGTAACCTCGAAGGGCCTCTTCGAAGAACCTTGGCAAGACCCTCAACCCACTGGATAGGTAATTGGCAACCATTCTAGTTTCTATCTTTGCTTTCTAGTTAATGATAATGACGAAACGTTAATGATTCCTAGGGTTTCTCTTGACTCTTCAATTTCTCTTGTTCGCTTGTCTGCAGTGACAATTAGACACAGTAAACACCCCGTCCAACTGTCTGTCTGTCTGTTATTAAATGATGATGGCAAAATCTCATATCTCATGGTGTTTAATCTGGATTTCATCTTTGCATCT
>JAWNPV010000614.1:0-16766 GCA_035078785.1 Collessia kirishimana
TTGGATTTTTAGAGTTGTGTGCATAAAGGCCCATAAATAGTGGATGTAAAAGAGCATTGTCGTCTCCAGTCTCCAGTCAGCAGTCAGTAGTCGGCAGTCGGCAGTCTCCAGTCGGCAGTCTGCTGGATTTCACATGAGACAGTTGAATAGTTTTGCCCAAGCAACAGCAGCGGCAGTCGGCGTTAAACCTGAAACATTTCCTTGGCCTATGGGGAGGCGAAGGCTGGCAGGAATGGCAGGCGAACTTTTCTTTCTCTTTCTCTTTTTTTTTTGTTTTTTTTTTCTTTGTGTAAAGCAAATCGTAAAAATGCCCAAGTGAATAATAATAATCAGCACTGTGGATTGAAGGGCAGTGCAAGGTTAGTAGTATGAGGAAGGAGCAGGAGCAGGAGGCGCTTGGGTCACATGTGGGTCGTCCGCAGAGTCCTTACGGTTCCTTCGTCCTGGTCTTGGTCGTGTTACATAAAAACTAAAACGAAACTTTTATTGTCTGCTAGCGGGCGAAAAATTCCCAGCCAAAGTAGGAAATAATTAAGCGTAATTGAGTTAAGTTATTTCCCTGCTTGCAGTTTCCTTAAGTGTGTTGTTGAGTGTAAGATGCCGCCCCCCAACGACCCACCAACCAACTGGTCTCAGCTTTAAGTGATTTATTTTCATTTAAAATGAAATCCAAAGAATAAAAGACAAAAGACAAGGGCGGCAAGGGAAATTTCCCCATAATGAACCATCTATATAGCTATAGAGTATATAAATCGTTCAGATATCTAAAGTTGCTGGTCGGTCGTCTGTTGGTTTTGAATTGAATTTGTTTCTTTCGCATCGATTATGGTTAATGCAAATGCATTTTGAGAGTTTTTCTTTCCATTGTTGCAGCTGTCACGATTGTGAGATTTTTTGTTTCCCTTTTTTCTTTTGCCATAACAGTCTGCACAGAAATTTCATTAGATTTTTAATACCCTTTACAGTTGAAGCTCAACAATTTACTACTGGGTGGCTGGCAAATGCCCCAAGGTTTTAACCATTCGCACCTGGGAATAAATTGGAAAGATCTTGACCATTAGGGGACAACAATATGCAGCCCTCAAAGGAAATATTTTTCATAGAGAAAATTCCCTATTTTTTAAGGGCATTTCAAGTCAGACTAGTTGGCAGCTGTGTTGCCCCTTGTTGTATGCTATATAGTTTGGCCCGCCCGTCTTCTTATGGCGGGGCTGGCTGACTCAAATTGAAAGCGATGCCGTTGGGAGGGGGGGCGGGGGGCAGGGGTCCTGGACACCGCAGCAGCACTCCAGAGCACAGAGGAGCGTTTGTGCAATTTATTGTTTTTATGCGTTTGTCGTGCACTTTTTAGTAGTTGGCATTGGCATTATTAGATTGCAAAGTTTTTGGTCGTGCTGATTGGCAAAGGACCTGCGAGGGCTCTTGTAAGCTGGTGGCAGGAGTTGCAAGTGAACAGCAAGCCACAGAGCCGTAGAACAGTTGCAATATTTACCAATAGTTGTTGAGGACTTTAACGACAACCAATTAAAGTAATTAGCCTGTGGGTGTGTGTTGCGGGGGGAGTAAGGGAAACTGCGAAACGTAGATTCAAGGCAACTGGCAACAGGACTTGAGTTGTCCTTGTCCCTTGCTGTTTGTCAAATACGTCAACGGTTGTCAGTTGCCTGCTTGACTGCCGTCACACATTGACAAGTTGCCTTTCAACGCACACACACACACATGCACCCACAGCCGCACACATATGGAAAGTGTCATCCTGTTCAATGGCCATGTCTATGGCTGTATAGGAACAGCAGAGGGAGCCGAAGCAGGAACCCCCCCACCAGCAGTAGTCATCGTCATCCAATCATGCAACTAACAAGCCAAAGCCCCAACCAACTTTGACCAGCCAAGCGCTTCTTCCTTTCACACACACACACACACACACACACACACACCAACTGGCAGTCTCGCTCTAACCTCACTTTTGCCGTCCATTTGGTTCTCGTTCGTCTGTCAATTCACTCAATGACTATACAAAAGCTTTGCGCGTCCTGTGACTCTGTGTTTTCTATATATGTATGTGTGGCAGTGTGTGTGTGTCTACGGATGTGGTAGAAAATCTCTTTTAATTGCCAATCGTGTGGAAAAATGAATTTTCCATCGAATTAGTATTCTGTGGCTGAAATTCATTCATGAAGCAATCATTAGGAAATCCCCCCCCTTCGCAGCTCTTACACCCCTTTACCCTGCCAACCCCCCAACACCATCTCACTTACACAGTGTTTTTCTAGGTTTTTTTTTGTGTTGATTTTTTGTGACGCCCACGCAGCTGGTGTTGTTGTTGCTGTTGGACTTCACCTTCCTTCTACCTCTTTGCCGCCGGGGCCACACGTCCTCCTTGGCTGCCTACCGCTGCCCGTTGCCCACCCCCTTCCAGCTCTACTGCTGCTGTTATGAGTTGAGTCAACATATTTTGCAACACTTACAGGATGCTTATGTGCCCAGAGACAGAGACAGAGACCGAGACCCAGACCCACCAACCAAACCCAGAGCCATAGCCAGAGACTCAGGCCGAAAACTTCAAGCCCCAACCGCCCCTCCCCCTTCCCCCGCACATTTGCCAGTACTTGAAATCAAAATCAAGGAAGTGACTATAATTTCGGTGTAGCATGTTGTCGGTACGTGTTTCAATATGTCAGCATCCGGTGATGAGTTTTGTACGTAGTACGCTGCGCTGCTTGTTTGCAGCAACGCCGTCATACACCAGTCACCAGGCACCAGGCACCAGGCACAGTGCTCTCCTCCGTCTACCTACCCTTCCTCCTACCCACACACACACACAGACACACACAGAACCATCTCTAGGCCAACAAGGACCCCTCCCGGCTCAGTCAACCCAACACCTCACCTCGTCACACCCCACACTGCCAAACATTTCAACGAATCAACCAAACAGATACAAATAACTAGAGATGGTCGCGTGGGTAATTCGCCTGTCCATGCTAGACCAGTAGTAATCGATATATAAAGACACATAAACATATCGGTTGGTCTGAAAAATTAAGAAAAAAAATTATACAACGAAATGAAATGAAAAAATTAAGATTTAACAAGTTTTTGTTATAAAATCGTCCTTGAAAATCAACCTTAATGGTGGTGAGCGTTAAGCCGCCTATGTCAAACCGACCAGGTGCCGATCCTGGGTTCGAATCCCGCTTGTGTGGGGACTTTTTATGTAATTTTTTTTCTGATTTCATTTGAGTTACTTAGACAGGCGAAAAAAAATTTTTTTTTTTTAACAACACAGAGCGTCAAGGTCACTTTTATTTATACTGTGTAAGGCTTGGAATTCTCAAGCTTTTAATCTATGATTCATAGGTTTATATGGGAACTGTTTGGGCCTGAGATCAAGGGGCGGTTGAACATATTACAGCTTGAATAGGTTGACCCAGGTTCCTTTAATAATTGTGGTTGGCTGGGCTTAGTTAGGGTTTTGGATTACGTTCTATTAAATTATAATGAAAAAGAGTTGTAAGACGGGCATCTTCAGAGCATCCATCATCTATTTCCAGTGATATGGGATTTTTTTTATTTATTTTTTGAATTAAATTATTTTTGTTGCACTCTGCACGGTCTCCGCTCTGGGCGTTTTGGTACCCAGAGTATCTGAGTAGAGAGGAAGGGAAAAAAGGCAGCCACATTAAACACGTGCAGCTCCTTCTCCTACCACAGTTGGGGGGGAGTGTGTCTGTGTGTGTGTGGGTGGGTGGGTGTGTGTGTGGTGATTTTTGTTGAGCACTCTTCAGTTATTTTATTGATGTTGTAAATTTCTGGTAATTGAGCTTAATTTTTATACAGTTGCCACTGCCACTGCCACTGACACCACCACCAGCCAGTCAGCCAACTCTCTTCCCTCACCTGAGACCCCCCTCAGACATGGCTGGCACATTGGTTACCTTTTGTTTTATGCTGATGCTGATTGGTTCAAGAATTTTGATCAACGAGAAACTCACTCTGTGGCTCTGCGGATCTGTGATTTTGCCTTTTGAAGTTGCTACCCAAATGCTTAAGGAGTCAAATGAATTTGGACTGATTGGACACTCGGGCAGGGGAAGGAAGAGATCACAACCGATGGTAAATGAAATTAAATCGTACAAATTGCTGCAGAGAATGAGAAAAATCAGTAAATTTCAATTAGTTGCAATGCGAATGCGGGGCAAAACGGACTTTTAGTTGCCTCTTCATGCCGGCCAGGCTGGCTACAGTGGCTACAGTGACAAGGATGACGACAGGGACTGTGGCAAGTATGAAATTAAAATTATTTCCACACAGCTGTGACTCAATTCAGTCATACAATATGGCTATATATACTTGGTTCTCTCTCTCTCTCTCTCTCCACACACACACAATGGTTTTGTCATTGAAAATGACAACAAGACAGCAGAGAGAAAGGTCAGCTGGTTGATCAGTCGAAGCCTCGATACCCTAGAAGTGTTTTTGCCCAGGTTTTGGCCTTGTAATTGTCAGCTAAGGCAACATAGGAAACCTAAAAATATTAACCAACCAGAAAGCATAGTTGACACCACCTTAAACCCCAAACAAGATCGGTTAAAAGTCCAGGAAACAATTTGATCTGCCCCTGATGCTTGAAGCAGGGTCCAGGGTATAGCAAAGAAGAACAGGAAATTATGCAAAAAAGCACAAGGACAAAGCTGCAAATACAAAAAACAAATAAACAAAAAGGAGAATAGAAAAAAAAATGGAAAAGGAATTGATGCAACTTTTTTTTCTTCTTTTTTTTTTTTTGCCCTCGTTGGCAACTTTGGCAATTTTATTTTCACAATCATGCGTTGAACTTTGAACTCTTTTGTGGGTGTGTGGGTGTGTGTGTGTGTGCGTTTTGGAAAACTGCTTTTCAAAATATGTCAACACACACACACACACACACACACACATAGACAAATAGTTAAAAAACTTTTCATTTCCTCATCGTAGATTTTCATTGGGATTCGTTTGGTCTCAGTTGCGGCAGATTTGGGTGCAACGACGACTTTGGCATTTGGCGTTTAGTTGCGGCGGCTATTGAAATGTACTAAAAATTATTGTAAACTTTTCAGACACACACACACACACACCCACCCACCCGCACACACACACACAAGCCAAACTGTTGGCAACCTGCCAGTCGACTATGGAAATCAATTAAAAATGATTGTTAGCCAACTTTGCTGTTGGCCAGCATTTGGCTAAAACTATCTCGCTTCGACTTTCACTCTTTTTATCCCCCATAACAATAAAATTTCGTATTTTTTATTTGAACAACACCAAGGCATATGCATGGGGTCAGTAGGATTGGTCAAGTGATCAGCCAGATGAAGATTTATAGCCTTAAAGATCAGTGAGCAGGACAAAGCTGTTGTGTAAGCTGATGTTGAATTTTTTTTTATTTTTTTTATCAATTATAACCCCATTGAAACCTGTTGACTATACCATATAGCTGCCAAGTCCCCTCTAAAAAGGGGATTTTTTTTCCTTTCTTCAACCTCGTTGACTAAATGGTATTCAAGCTTTGGTCAAGCACAAGGCAATTTCTTCTCTCTTGTGGAAATTCATTTGCATGAAATTTTTGGAAAGTTTTTAATTAATAAATTAATTGCCTGATTGCAAGGTTTATAGATTAGAAAAATTAAACCAGAAGACTTGAAATCTATCAAAAAGTCATCAGATCGATGTACTCTAAACTTTTTCACCTAAAAAACTGTTCGAATATTTTCACATATTTAACTGGAAAAGCCGGAAACCTTTTTTTCTTTTTCTTCTTTATTTTCTATTCAAAAGAAAACGAATGAAAATCTCGTAACTTTTTGCTTAAACAAATTGGTTTGAAATTTCTTTTCGGCTCTTTTTTTTTAATAAATTTTTTTCGTGTGTTTTCTGTGACCCACTCAGTGAGTTTCTTTTGTTTTTCGACTGATTGGTTTCTGGACCCTGCAGCTGCCTATGGAAATTCTTGGAAATGTGTGGAAAAAAATACTTGACAATTTGCCTTCGCTGTTTGCCAGGCTGCTCGGTGCTTAAAGTGTGGCTTAAAGGCCAGTAAGAGGGGGGACGGGACGCTGTATACAATGTCCTCATCAACTAAAACCCAACTGGCAACTCTGGTTTTTTCTCTCTTTCGACAGAAATTAAAAGTGTTGCCCAGGCCCTAGCAACACTTAACTCATCGGGGATGGAAAAAATAAAAAAACAGAAGAAACAACCGACCAAGCGCAGTTGGACAAGGGCAACCTCCAGTCTTTAGCCTTCAATGCCTTCAATGCCTAAAGCTAAAGCATACTTAAAGGCGCTTTGACGCCGGCATTGCCATGGTAAAAACCGCGCTAAAGTCAAAGGCAACAGCAACAACAACAGTCTGGGAAAAAAAAGGGGAAACAATGTTGCACTAATTGCATCACAGGATGCGTCTCCGCCTCGCCCCAGAGTGCTTCTTCCGACCAACCGGCTTAATCCTGTCCTCCACTCAACTTTGCTTGCATTGAATTAAGCTAAATTATTTGGCTTTCTTTACTCCTTTTTTATTTATTTTCTTTTTGCCTTTTTTTTTGCATGTGTTTGGGTTTTAAACTTGGCGGACGGACTGCCTGGCACCAGGCTGCTGCATTATACCTTCAACAGGGCATTCCCAGTGACTATTAAGTCTCATAGACTGGCGAGTAGAAATGCAGGAAAAATGTTAAATAAAATTCTAAAATTTATTTCCCATTGCAGCGCCCTTGTCAACACAGATTTAATTGGTTTAATTGCAACGGAAACTACATTCAGCAGAGCAAAGCAAGTTTTGAGTGAGTGAATAAGCTAATCAGGTGAGTGTTTTGAGCAATTTTATCTACCTCCACCGGTTAACCGGTCTATAGCATTCAATAGTCATGCGACTGTAGTTAACTTCGATCTTTACAAGTCGGTTAGTCGCCTGTTGCCTCCTGTCGTTGGTCATAAAAATGTGTGAAATGCCTTTGGCATAAAGAAAAAGCTGAAAAACTTAAAACTGAAAGCTGAAAGCACATTTATTTAATTGAATTCAATGTTGCTCCTCTCTAGCTGTTGTTTGTCTAAACTGCATAACCAAAAGCCCTTCGACTTCCTTTTTCTGCTGGAAAAAAATTGTTGAAATTGTCAGTTTTGTTTACGTTGTTGTTTGTGCTTTTGTTGTCCTGCATTTAACCTAATTTGTTAGGGCGCCTTCCCCGGTCTTATGCATTATAAACACGAACACGTCGTGGCTATTTAATGGGTTTGGGGCAACCGGAAGTAAAGGACACATTTTACTACCATCGAACAGTGCTGGCGAACAGTTTGTCACCAGGGTTTTTGCTAAAGAAATTCTAAATGAAATAGCAGGGCGATCATTCATCAACTCCCTTCACTTTGATTGTTAAATGATCGAACCAAACGAGATGATCAGGCAACAGCATCAATCCATAGTCGCATCGGTTGCCAACTTTTGACCCCCAGTGTTTGACGAAACAAACAGTCCACAAATAAATAAATAAATAAATAAAGATAACAAATATTCCAAGACACTCATATTAAAAAATTTTATAAATTCCAAAAACGTTGCGTTTATTGACTCACTTTCTCTGACCGACCGCCGTCTCTCTATCTCTCAATCTCCCTCGGCTTGTTTGTTTATCAGCTTTAGCCTGGGAGATAACAATAAGCCACTTACACACACACACACACATAGATACATTTGAATGCCATGCACAACGTCGTCGTCACCACCACCACCCAGTCAAAGTCATTGCGGTTTTAATATGACAATGGGGCCCAAGGAAACCGCCAACGTCCGTCTCAACTCTAGCCCTGGGCCGCCACCATTAAGCATTAGCTCGTCAGGCGCGTCGCTTTAAACGAGTACGTGCCTAGGACAGTCCTTGGTACCCTCCTCTCCTCTCCTGTCCTGTCCCCTTCGACCTCCGCCTCAGTGCCGTCGTCGTTCTCCCTTAGCGCCAATAAAATGCGTTAAGAAAAATAGTTGTAAAACGCTTGATGCATACTAAAATCGGTTGCAATTGAATTGGATCGCCGGATAAACACCACAAAGGCGGGAGGGATGGGGCGACTCTCTGGCTTTCCAATGATGTTTCGCAGCTCATTACAGAGACTCTCTGGCCTTAGCTGGTTTGGATTTGTTAACGGCTTTCTGGCATCTGAAAATCTGCAAAAATAAAATAAAATCAAACGAAAGGGGTCGTCAGTCTGTTTCTGTGTCATTTGATGACCCAATTTATGGTCAGAGGAGGCAGGGGGGATTATGAAAAGTATTTGATACAAACGATCTGCCTCCTCCTCTCTGCTATCCGCTTTACAAACTCTCAACTCGTCCCGTTGAAAACTTTTCCTTTATCTTCTAAGCTGAAAACCTTTGTTGCCTTAAGACTGCAATTATAAAATGAAAATTTGTCCAACAGCTTTTCCTAGTTGCAACAAGCATATCGCTTGTCCTGGTCGTTGCCACTACCTTGGTGCTTTCGTGGGTTTTTTCTTGTGGTTTTTAATTGCAACGCAGCGACGCATTGAAAGTTTTTCCAACTGTAATTAATAAAATGTCATATTTTATGTGGAATGAAAATCCTTAAGCCTTAGACAGAGAGAGAGGATAGAGACAGAGATAGAGAGAGAGAAGCCCCTTGAACACATGTGATGCGAGCGATGCTCTGGTCTTAGGGAAAGTGAATTATTGATGAACATAAATGAAGGGAGACGAAGCCACCAAGGGCATAAAAAGAAACCCAAAAAAAAACCCAAAAAAAATATCAAAAACATTCAACCTAAATTCCTTTTTAAATATGACAAAACAATGGCATTTGGCAATGGCAATGGGCGGCGGGCGGCGGTGGGAGGCGGCAAGGCCAAGCTGTTGCAGATTGGCAGGGTGGCGAGCCTTCCCCCATGGGTCTCTGGCCTCAAGTCATTTATGACGGAGCAATGTGCTTGTAATATGTACTAATGAGCTGCTTCACACACACACACACACACCCACCCACACACCCACACGCACACCACAGCAGACGCCTTGAGCGCGAAAACAGAAACAGACGCCCACAAAAGCACAACGAAGCAAGGTTTTCTACTTGTAATTTCCTTCCCTGCACTGTGGTGTGAAGTTGTTGATAAATTAAACGAACAGAGTTGGGCTTTTGCTATAAAAAACTGTAAATATTTTTAATAGATTTTACCCCCGCTCTCAAGTCATTTGGGCAGCCTAATGTAGGGGTTTCCATGAATTCCGCGGCAGGGGCAGCACTTGGCACTTAGAAATATTTTTTAGAAAGCTTTTTCCAACGAATTTCCTTTAACCAGTGATTAATTTTTCATAGAAACTTCATTGGCAAACATTTTAGACTTGAACCACTGTGACTGGCTGCTGCTGCTGCTGCTGCTGCTGGGAAACACTTTATCACATTACATGGGTAAATGGTAGAAAGACGTAGCTTTTGCGTATGAACAATCGGGCGGGCACATTCCTTTCAAATTATTTGCGCATTCGAGCAGCTGTAAACGATTACAAACACACACAGACACACAACCAGGCAGACACATTCGATGATGGGTGGCACCACTCTCGACTCTCTTGCTCACTAACAACAAAAAAAACCGAAGAAAAACACTTATCAGCAAAGGCTGCTGGCTGCCGGCTGCCCCCTGTGTTTGCCGTTTGCCAAAATGTTGCCAATTGCCAGCGAGCTGACTGCAAGCCGTCCACCCACCCACCCACCCACCCACAGCACAGCCCTGCCTGGTTGACTGGCTGGCTGGCTGGGTTGGCACATTATTGAGCCGTCGCCAGAGCAGTCTATGCGCCACATTGCCCCACTTTGGAGCCACATGCGTACCCCAGTCAGGCTGTTGCTGCTGTTGTTGTTATTTTGTTGGTACTTAAGTTCGACAACTCAATAAAATGTGCTTTATGGCCAAAAAACAAAAAACAAAAAAACCTAAAAAAGGAGAAAACAAAAAAAAAATTGTTAGGAAGCGGGGCAGGCAGGGAGCGACAGAGACAGGCTTCAGGCCTAAAGTAAATGTTTCGCCTGCTTTGCCGACCCCCAGGGCCCAAACGACCAGACCCAGACCCAGTCAGGTCAGACCAGACCAGACCACATCACACCCACCTAGAGCCGAGCAGAGAGTGGGAGCTTGGTAGACCCTCTAGACAAGTCGTTGGTGGCGTGCACAGCTGCTGCACCGTTTCACCCGCTTGGAACTGCCAATTGATTTGCAATAATTTAAGTTTTTCCTTCGTGTTTTTCCATCGCACCGCGCTCCGTTTGTTATTTTCCCTCACTTTAAATGGGGAAATCGTTGAATGGTTTAAAGAAACCTTTCAAGATGGAAACTAGGTCGTCTCCTTTGCTAATCGGCTTAACCTGGTTATACCAACTCAAGGATCATCTTGTTTAAACTAAACCTTAAGCTCTAACTAAGGAATCCTTTCCGCTAAAATCTTTAAGGCACCGCCAAAGCATAATTAAGCACTCGACGTGGGAGTTGGACACGTCGCTGTGTGCAGTTTGTGGCGCGATAGTTGGGACTTTTGGACTCCCTGGTTGGGTGGTGTGACAACTTTGCTGCTTTCCTACTACCTTATGGCTTGTGGTGGCGATAAGCGAAAGCTGGCAAAACTTCTTACCACCCAACTTGCTCTTGTCATCTTGTTGAACTTGGACTAAAAGTACGATGCGTGGCTGAGTGTCGCGACAGGAAGAAGGAAGGAGGAAGGAACTTCAGCTTTCGGGTAGTAGCGTTTGGGCAAGCCGAGTTGGCAATTAATCAAAACGCGCGTGATTATCGCTCTGTGCAGTCGACAAGGATAACAACTTGACGACCAAATGGGTGGATGGTGAAGTCAAGGTTGCCGCCTGAATCACGTGTCTACCGTCCTCCATGTGTGTGTGTGTGTTGGCCAAATGTGTTCTGGAATTTAACCAAGAGTTGAAAGAAATCCACAGAGGAATTCATCGCATTCACGATGAATGTGGATCTAATGATCGTGCTTCTGTCCTGTCATTCGCTTTGTTCGCTTCGTTCGTTCGATAAACATCAGAAGTGAAGTGAAGAACTTTCTTAGCTTTGGCATTCTGCAGTCTGCAATCAGGAACATCCTGGATAAATATATTTTAATCTAGCAAATGCATTGAATGCCTTCTCCCCCCCTCTCTGTCTCTCTCTCCCTCTCCCTCTCTCTCTGTGTCTGTGTGTCTGTGTCGCATGTGTCTGTGTGTCAAATAATAAATTTATCATTTGTCAGCAGTTAAATGCTTCGGCATAACGTGCCGGTCGGAGTCAACTCTCCTCCCTTTCGAGAGGCAGAAAAAAAAAACCAAAAAAAGCAGAATCAGAATCGGGTAACAAGAACTGGCGCCGCCCGGGCAACGAATTAATAATTCATTGCGTTGCCTGCCTGCCTGCCTGCCACTAGACACAGAAAACTGTCATATGACATATTGACAAACACACACGCACACGTAGTCATATCCTTGCCGCCGCTACGTAATAAATCGTCAAGTTTATGTTTGAAGTGTTTATTGAATCCATGATATTACAAGACCCGGACTTGGTCCAACCCGAGCGGAGCGGAGCGCCACCTATCGTCAACGCTTTGCCACCTCTGTCAGTCCAACACAGTCATTTCGTTCTTTTGGGTAAATATTTGTGCAACGTTTGCTGGGGATGCAGCCTCCGTTGAAATGCACTTGACAAAAAAAATTGATTCAATTTCAAGTTGAATAAAAAAAATTAAAAAAAAAAAAAAGGGCGATCCTTGGTTTGGGTACTCGGGTAGGTGAGTTACTTCTTCCAAGCTCATCTTTTTCAACTTCACTTAATTGGTATTTCCCCATCAACGAGTGGGGTAAAGTATGCGCCGTGTGTGGTTTTGGCTGCTATTTTAAGACAGCGATTAAAATTATGAGGTTTTTCTTCTGGACAGCAATTAGTTGGGGACTGCTGGCCATCAACCCGTTCAAGTTGTTAGATGTTCGACCGCCCTCTGGGGTCACATTGTAGATAATTCCTTTATAAACCTACGCTTTGCATAACACGCACTTGAGAATTCTAACCGCCTACTGATTGAAAAAATTTCCAAGCTTAATTAGAGAAGTTTTGTTTGTTTTTGTTTTTCAAATTAAAGGAAAAAAAATGTATTGTCCTCCCCTCGCGCAGGATTCGAACCCAGCATCCCCGCATCTCTACCACCAGGTTGGGGGCGGCAACTTAACGATCACCGCTATGGCGGCAATAGGGCAAGGCCTGGTGATCTTAAGATCACTATCTGTTAAGGAGTTTTTTTTTTCTATTTTAAATTTATTTAATTTTTATTTCATTAGTGGAATTTTTATTTTTCTACTTTCCATAGGTAGTTTTTTCTCAGTGTAAATCCCTGTATTTTTTATGGGTTTTTTCTTTTTATATTCAGTTTTTTTTTTTTTTAGTTATTATAGGCCGTTTGGCCTTGGACTGTTGAGTCTTTTGCCTTGCTATTTGGTGTTAATAATTTTTTTTGTTCCCGTTTTTTTTGTGTTTTTTGTAAATCCTTTCGACGTGTCGTCGAAATGTCGGAAATGTTAAAATATTTGCACAGACCGTCAACAATGGTTATGAATGCTGGAACCACCGGAGTCAGTTCAAACGTCAAAGCGGAAGTGTTTGTCGAGGACCGGTCGGTCGTTCGGTCGTTCGTTGGGTCGACATATACGCGAGCGGCGTCCACCGCACATCCTGGCGCACATCCTTGTACAGCGTAGACCTAGGCCATGCTCCTGTTCAGTTACGTGGGATTTGTTTGGTATTTGGACAACGCAGGCAGGCAGGCAGGCAGGCAGACGGACAGGCAGGCAGACGTCCGTGCGTGCGTGTTTGGTAGCCGGCAAAAGGCGGCTGCTCGCGCTGTGATATGCCTTGGACAAATATTGACACACACAGGCACACACACACACACAGACACACACACGCGTACACAGGAGAAGTGTCAGGCATACAAAGTTTCCTAACAATACGGTGACAAAGCAGTTTAAGCTGAAGAAGCTGCTGCTCACATTCACTCACAGGCACTCGGCGGCTTAAATCTCTCTCTCTCTCTCTCTCTCGCATTATTGTTTGTCTAAGCAAGTGATTGCTGTTTACCCTGAACACACGACCAACGAGTTGGACCCACCACCCTTCGCCCCGTGCAACAGTTAAGCGCCTGGGTTGGGCCTTCATACTTGCCTGATTGAAATGTTCGCCAGCATTTGGTTCGTTCTAACCTAGAAGAGAGTGTTGATCAAGGTTTAAACTGTGTTGATCATTGCCGTTGGCTTTGATCCTTCTTTCACGAGCCAAACAGCTCGATTGAGAGCATAGAATGTTGCCTCGAACATGTTTGATCTTCTTGTTCTTGGTAGAAACTATTTACCGTTAAAGATGCACCTTCAAGGCTCTGTCTAGTCAGAGATTCCATTTGTTCCACTTGCGGTTGTGCAAACTGTGAACTGAACTGACCAATGCTGCTCATAAATCCTTCGATGATAGCAAAATGCTGCAGCCGCCTGTTCAACACTTTCACTTTCACTTTTTAATGGTCAACGGTAGGTGTTTGCTTGCTCTGTCACTGTGTGTGCCTGTGTCTGTGTGTGTGGGTGTGCATAGAGTGAGGTATGTTAGGTGCAGGATGTGTGTTAGTCTCTGTGGCTGCTGTTAGCCAACCGCATAACGTGGCTTAGCAGCACACAATTGCTGCATTCTGGCTTCCGCCTGTTTCACACTCCCACACACACACACACACCAGCTACCTCTCTCTCTTTGTCTCTCTCTCTGTCTGTCTCCTTCTCTAGCTGGCAGTTTTTGCTGAACTCGCGTGCAGTCCATTAAATGGAAACTCACTTCATATTGTTAAAGCCATACACCCACCCACCCAGCCTGGTCGTCCCGTCCTCTTCATTCTCCTCTTCGTCGTCGTTGTCGTTGTCGTCGTCGTCGTGTGCCCTGTTCCGTGTAGTAAATTAAATGATTTTCACGCCAGGCCAGGCCAGGCTAGGCCAGGGCAGGCCATACACCCACCCACTGCCCACTCCTGCCGCAACCAGAGTAGGGGAAGGAGGAAGCTGGTCGTCCTTGCCACTTCAGAATTCATGCCATGCGGTGCGTCCACGAAACATTTTTATGTGTTTGTTTGCGGCCAAAACGCCGTGTAGAAGGACTTTAGCACAACCTGCCTGCCAGCCAGCCTGCCAGCCTGCCAGGCTGCCTTTCTGGTCATGTTTTAACGTTAATTCATGGTCGTGTTTTTATGTTGCACTCGTCGCGATACGACGACGTTGGACCTTTATTGGCCCAGCCAGCATCCACAGTAACCAGAGCTAGTAAAGTGTTTAGTAAATAAGCAAGCAGATTTGATTTCTTTTGTCTCTGAGCAGAGCGACAGGCCTCGCTAATGGCCTGGCTTTCGGGCTGGCTTAGCTTACACACACACACACACAGCGCTGCCATTTACCCCCGCGACCGTTCCACCTTCTTCTTCCTCCTTCTGTCATCTGTTCGCGGTTACCTGACTGACTTATTTAATTAAATCAGTAAGCTTAAGCTGAGCCGCTGTTCTAAGCTTTAAAATGGTTCTTGCTGTTGCTATTACCGTCAAGCCGAAAAGTATGCTATGATTATTATTCTAATCAAAGTGTCAACGCCCAAGGAAAATAACCAAATGCTATGGATAGAAGAAGAAAATTCATGCTGTTCCCTTTGACTTTGACACAACACAGCATTGTGTGTTGTATTTGTTATAAAAATTATACACATATCCTGTTAATTTAATGACGTCATCAGCGTTGACAAGAAGCACAAAGAAAGGCAGACAAAAGGTAAAATAAATTGTGCAAAGCAATCGACTGAGCCGGTGAGTGAGTGAGTGAGTGACTGACTGAATGGGTTCTAGGCATATGGGAGACAAGAGGCAACCGCTTCCCGCATTCCCGTTAACATTTACAGCTGCAACATAAAAATTGTTGCAGCCACCAGAGGCAACAGCAACAGCAAGAGCAACAGCAAGAGCAAGAGCCAAGGCTATACGGCTACGGCTCTACGTGTTATCTCCGCTGTGCGTCATTTCACAGCAAACGACAGGCAACAGAAGTTTGGTGATGTGGCCAGGATAGTAGTTGAGCGCTGTTGTCCCTGGGGGGAGCGGCAAGCGGGGAGCCTGGTGGACCCCAAAAACACAAAACAAAATCTGACAATAAGTGTGAAAATGGTTGCTGCTGTTGCTGCTGCTGCTGTAGACGACGACAGCGACCATCATCCTCTCCCCCCCCGTCGCACCATTCCATGCAAAACTAAAAGAAAAATGTTTAAATATTTCCTGCTTTTTATTGTGGGTGCGGAATGGCGTTGTGCAACACACACACACACACACACCCACACATTGGTGTGGAAAATCAAAAGGCAGCCGCTACAGTTAAAAAGAAACAACAACAACAACAGCAGCAACAACAAAGTGTAAAAAAAATTGCAACACTTTCCGTGTCGTTGTCGTTGCTGTCGCTGTTGCTTGTTGTTGTTGCTGTTGTTTTTTCTTTTATTTTCCCTTCATATTTTTTGTTGCTACTTTTTTATTCGCTCTGCTGCATTGGAGCGCAAAAATATGAAAACTTTCGACAGGAAACAGGAACTGATAAGGCCATTTTTGCTCAGGCAGACAACCGACCGACCGAAGGACCGGGCGACACACCGACCGACTGCCTTCAGCCCTTTTAACACACCACACAACCCCCCTCCGCTCACTTGTCAGCACCTTAGGGCAGCAGGCAGCAGGCTTCTCCCTCTGCCGTTGCTTTATGTCATTTGCTGATGTTTGGCGCTTTGAGCGCTTTTGATGCCGCTCTCTAAACTTATTGTTCGAGATTTATTTTCCCAAGCCGCACAGCCGCAGCTTCCACTCTGCTAGTTGGCATCGTTAAGTTATTGCCACGCCCATGTGACAATGTTGTGGGTGGTCGTGTGTGTGTGTCGCTTCAACTTTTATCTTTATTTAACGTGTGTCCCTCCCTTCCTTCATCCCAATCCATGGCATTTGGATACGCAACTGTTGCAGTTGCAAGATCTACGTTTTTATGATTGCCACGTTGTTACGTTACGCATCCGTCGTCGTCTGTCCACGCTTAGATGGCAAGCGACAGTCTGGCTCTGTGGCTTTCATTTTGTCAGCAACAACAATTGACAGGCTTTGTTCTACCTTAATTGAAACAACAAAACAAAACAAAACCAAACAATAAAATAAATATTTTAAAAGGAAAATAATTTTAACTTCGTTGTGCTCCATAGGCAACTAGAAATTCAATAACTTCCCGATCCCAAGAGGTAAAAACCGGATGAAATGTTATTCAAGAAGGTAAAAACCATCCTAGAAGGATGTGATTATAAAAAAAAAAAAAACAAATAAAAAATTCTTTTGGCATTGTATAACGGTTGCTGTGGCTCCCATTCCATACTGATAATACGAGGAAAATAATGTAAACTTCGTTGAACTCCAACCCAGACGAATATTATAGTTACGATAAAAAAACAAAAAAAAGATGAAACCCTGGTTGCTGTTGTTACTCTCCGTACTTTCTGACCAGTCGGGCATCCAAGATTTTTGGGGAACTGATAGCCCTTAATGTTTCATGATACAAGATACATTATCCAAGGTAAAAATAAAATAATTGAAAAAAGAGGGAAATAATTTTGACCTCCCTATGTAGAGAGGTCTTTAC
>JAWNPV010000615.1:0-16725 GCA_035078785.1 Collessia kirishimana
AAATGGACTTTACAGAGCTCCCGTTAATGATAGACAGATGGGTCGATAGGTGGTTGGTAGATGACAATGAGTTGCAGCCACTGACAGCTAAATCTGGTTGCTTAAAGTGAATTCCAGATTCGCATAGTTTTCACACGCACGAAGTAGTTCTGATCAGCGTTCGTTATATATACTATATAGACTCGGCACCACTATCGGGACTGAGTCGTGTGGCTGGAGAGTCGAGCATGAATGCAATCAGATAGTCGCTGCCGTTGACCCACTTTGGTGTGTGGCCATCTGAACGCCTCAGCTGACGCTCTCAGCTGGCGGCCTTGAGTTGACACTGCCACACTGATTCCCCCCCTTAACCAACCACAGTCTTTACACTGCTTAGCCTGCCATCTATTGGACCTTGTAACTCTCTCTGGACGGGGTCTAATGGGAGGAATGCAAAAGCAGAAATAGTTTTCCTGTGTGCTTCGATCCACCTTAATTAACTTGAGAGTTTGCAAATTCTTGTCGCCAGCGCTTGGCTCGTTACAAAGTCCAACTTACACAGCACAACGCACACATAACACATCAGCATAGCAGACCGGTTCTGGTCCAAAACCATTTTAATCAAAACTAATCTATTCAACTGCCTACCAAAAGGCTGATCAACTGATCGCTGTGTGTTTTGTTGATCTGAAATTTATTGCAATCAAATTGATTTCCCCTCAGTTGCCAAAAAACATTTTTATTTACCTGACTGGGGAGGCAGTTTGCATTGCCCAATGGCTGCCCTGGCAGACAGACAATGCGTGTCAACTGCATGAGGCTCGAGGGCAGTCTGACAAGTAATTCATAGTAGTAACCGCAGCTGCATTTGGTCTAAAGCAGTCTGACTGCTTTGTTCACCATTACTGAGCCGGTAAATCAGTTTCAACATGAATGAATGTGGCCAACACCCAGGGCGATGGTAAATGCAACGATATTTGTTGTCTCTTTGTGGCCAAGAACAAATGTGTCAACGTCAACGTTCTTGTGTCTCTTTAAGCCGCCCTTGTGGGCAAATGAGTTGACATCGTCAGCACTTGGCAACCCATGGGGCGGCCTTCTGGTGCCATCGTTGCTGCTGCTGCTAAATAAAAATGTTTCAAGATTAAAATATGAAAAAACAAATTGCTGATTAAGCTTCACCTCCCCCTCTGGTATGGCGTTTGGTTTTTTCCTCTGCGAGGCAGTTTTAATGCTAATGCAAATGCATCGCATTGCATCGCATCGCATCGCCACGTATCTTGACCTTGGCATACCAAAAGCGCTGACAACGCTCCACAAATGCAACTGCTTTGGGGCTTTGGTGTGATGTTTGCATCTTAATTAGATTGCGATTATAATTTGTGATCAGCTTGGTCAGAGGTTGACTATCCAATGCTGTGAGCTGCCAGCCATTTACAAGAAAATTAGTTAAACTAATTTCCTGCGAAGATTGAATTTTCACTGTATGAATCGTAGAGATAACATAACGGTTCATTGGATATATCTAAGGGCAATTAAATATGTTTAAAATGAAAAGAAGTTAACAGTCAACCAAGAAGGCTCATCAGTTGGGGTTAGTTGTGTTGTAATTTGCTACGCCTCTCAAAAGTATGCAACGGTTTTGTTGTATTCCCTTGGCTAAGCAGCAATCAGTTGGCAGCTGGAGGTTACAAATTCATTTCAAACGTTTTGAATTGTAGATTTTATGCTTTAGTTAATGGGAATGAATAGATATTTAAAATATTCTAAAATCAGTTTGTATCGAATAAATCATGAATGCCAAAGGGGCCACATAAGCATGACTCGAAGCATTTGAGACGCTCCGGAAAACATTTAGATCGTAGAATTCGCTAAGGAGATGTCGCTAAAGTGAAATAAAATTATGTGCGACTGGGAACCTGTTCTGTTCAATTAACGGCAACATTGTTGTCGTTGTCGTTGTTGAAGCGAAACTATAATTAAAGTCACTTAAAGAACTAGGAAGCGACTCTCTGTCTGTGTGACTGACGACAGGGTGAGTCCAGTCCAGACACGATGAGTCTGGCCATCAACACGCATGAAGTCATGTTGTAAACAGGAACGATAGCGAGACGCTTTTGGTCATTTAAACACCATAAAAGTCGGTTTATTTGCCTGTGTTTCATGCCTCACACCCCACACACCACCAGGCAGATATTTGTTTAAATAAGCAAAAGCATAGAGGCAGCCAGGCAGCCAGGCAGACAGATCGTTGAAACATAACTCCAAACTCGATCCGAACGCTCTCGCCTCCCTCTCTGGGCAAGTTCAAGGCACAGCGGTCATCATAAAACACACAAAATAAAAATTAAAACAAAGATTTATGTTTACATTTCGCAGCACGCAAAATGCGAAAAATAAAACAGTAAAAAGAAGAAACAAATCTACGAAATTCCATCGGATCTCAGCCAGTTTTTTTTCTATATTTTGTTTTGTTTACATCATAGAATCTCGGTTTCTTCTCTGCGATTTTTTATTTGATGTTTCAGCTTTTGTTTGCCAAATGGTTATCAAATGCTAAAGAAGACGGTTGGCCGACGTGAGTCCGTTGTGCCTTAGATATTCGCCAATCTCAGCCAGCTGGAGTCGATGGCATTTCCAGTTCCAGTTAATATTTATGGTGAAGCCATCAACCCTTGACTAAGTTGATTTCTAGTGTATTTCTCAAGGCGGCTTGTTACTCTATTTTTTCTGGTTTTTTATCTTGGTTTCTAGCTGACTTCTTGAGGAATTTAATTTGTATCTTTTTGGCAAACTATTTGTTTCAACTTTTGAAAGTTGCTGAACGTGATTTTCTATGTAGGAATCATTAATGCGATTCAATTTTTTATTTATATTATTTTTATTTATTTTTTATGGTTTATTTAACGCACGTTTTAGCTGAATTTAATGTTGAGTTGGTTGGTTTCTAGCCCATCAGTTAACGGCTACCTTTGACTGCCTATGAACTGCGTCCCTTTCGGTTTCAAGACGAATCTCGTGCAGAGAAACTCGTTGACCCAGACAATCAATTGGCAAATGTGTTCGCTCCCATCAGATCGAGGCGATAAGTTTGTTAACAAAACACACAGACCCAACGGCTCTATGGATATTTCTCAGACTTTTGATGTTGAGGCGGCTGATCGGTTGCCGGAACATTGGCAGCCATTGGGGCGCAACATGGTTGGCCCGACTAACTCAAAGGTTGTTTGCCCGGGGAGTGTTGTGTGTACTTTAGACCAACTAACTCTCCGCAAAGAGCTGGATACGTTGATTGTCATCTTACCCTGCCTAAGTGTGCTTAGGCTGGTTGTATTGTGTTAAGTAGACGATGATTAACAACAGATTCGGCCGCAATGAGGCCTGACAAGCTCACGCAGTTGGATTTAGCCAGGCAGAACCATCTGCCAGGTGGCTGAGTCATAGCTAAAAGTCTAGACTAGCAACTGGCTTAATGGATGTTGAACGATTATCTCACCTTTCGGAAAGTTGCGGCAGCTAGTTGTGGGCTGATTTTAAGCCTTCAAGTGGATCCTTCTGGGCTGACCAGGCAGGCAGGTTGAAAATATTATTTCATCGTCTTTAAACCAACGAACAATCACATTGCCAGTCCATTTGAATGGTAACAAAAACTTAAACCAGCCAGCTGTCTGTGTGTCTGTGTCTATCTGCCTCCATCTGTCTATCCGGGGTCGACTAATTAGTCATTAAATAAGGTAAAAGACCAGCTTTAGTCAAACATTCTTAATTTCAATTATATTTAATTACGCATTGCGATTTCCATATGAACTTTAGCACTTGTTGACGCTCTGACGCTCGCATTCACGTTTCCCCCCTCTGGTTAATTGGACTAACAGCCATTAAGAGCAGTTTGTGTGTGTGCGTGTGTGCGTGAGCACATTACAATGACGTGGCATTAAGTAAATCAGCAAAATACCATGATGATGATGGCCGGATTGCCCTTCAGAGTGCAACAGCAGCCAGCAGCTGGTAAAACCAAAACAAGCCACTTGGACTTGGGCTATCACAATCGTAATCGACATCATCACATGCATATCGTTGTGGCCAAACCAACCAGCAGCATTAACAACAACAACAGTGACAGCGACAGCAACAGCGACAGCGACAGCAACAATAAAAATCAGCTGAAACAATGAAAACTGTTTAAAATTCCACATGCAAATCGTTGCAGTGGCCGCCGCTGCTTTGTTAAATGGGTTACAACTGCCAAGGTCGACACTGCAAGAGCCAAACGGCAAAGCGACACAAGAAGTTACCAATGGAATTAAACAAAGTAAATAAAATTAAAATAAAGAAGAAGAAAACGGTTCCAACGTTGTACAATTTGCCAGGCCGATACAAATGACTTAAGCGAGCAACTTGCCGGCCAGCATGGTGACTTCCTACAGCTCTCACATTTCCCTCTGGAAATTCATTAAGCTTTTCTTCAATTGCAGTTTATTTAGAGTTTTTTAAACAATTTTCCCCTCTTAAAATAGAAACCTATAGGCAAACAGCTTGACTCTCCCCAGTCTGATCTTTGCTGTGAGATCTGCAGGCCCGAAAAATTCCTCTAAATCTTGCAGCCATAAAATGTTAAATTTTTGATTACGAAACCTCCCGCTTTGGCATTAACTGAGCTGTTTAAGTTTATAGTTCAGCAAATATATCGCTGTTGCAGCTGATTAACTGTTTGTTTATTTGTCTTGCGGTTTCTTTTGCTTTGCACAATGTTGAGCAAATAAAAATTCTAACTAAGCGACACTAATTTGTGTCTGGGGCAGAGCTAAAGAGACACAGATAATTACAAGGCTGCGCAAGTCATAGGAAAAACAAAGGAGAAACAAAAGAAAAATCAAAAAAAGTGAAGCCAAAACCGCAACTGATATTTAAGCGGCCTAAACTCTAGGGAAAATCATGGCTTGGAAAACGGATAATTCACACAAAATGCCAAAAAGCCAAACGGCAAAAACATTTCAATTGGCAACGCAGCGGTGCACAGCGGCCAAAGCTAAGCAAACTTGCCCAATATCCAGACTGACAGACTGGCTGACTGGCTGACTGACAGACTGACACACTGGCCAACCAGTGCAGTTTGTGAGGCTTTGCACGTTGGCCGTTGCCTCTTGAAAACGTGGGCTGCATGCCGCATGCCGCATTGCACACTTGACTGCTCTGGTCTAGACTTTGCCGGACTGTTAATGAGACACCGTTTGTCGATATTTGGTTCCGCGGAACCAACTACAAACTCGTTCATGTTGCCACAGGCCTTCAGCACCAGCAACAGCGGCAATAGCAGCAGCAGCAAGCGACTCAAGCCAATTGCCACATTCTTTTCGGCCAGCAGCAGGCGAACAGCAGGCGAGCAACAGCCTAATACACTTCGCCTTCCCCAACAAAAGAGAATGTTTTTTATGGTATCACAACGGTCGTCCACATATCGTCCATCGTCGGCGGCTTTTTGGTTCCGTTTGCAATTTACTTGTCGCAAGAATCCAACAAAAGCCAACATTCAACGTTGAATTTTGTATGCCAATTGCCGTAGAGTGGAGCAGAGTGGGGTAGCCGCTGGCTCCCTCGTCACTTGGGCAACTTGATATTGGCAACTAGAGACTCCGTCACTTTCAATGCATTTGCGTCAGTTTCCAGCCTTTGCTCAACCACAAGAAGGAAATGCCCAACACGCAATTTAATTAGCCATTAGATACCTAAACAAATTGATGCCACTTCTGATGGCTTGGCGGGTAGCTTAATATTAATTAGATCAATTAATCTGCTTGACTGAAACTAATATAAATGATTTAATTATCGATTAAAAGGGCTGTCGACAGAGCAACCAGTTCTGGTCTTAATCAAGTCATCCAGCCCAAGCTCAGCTGGCTATTGTCATTCATAATTAAAGACAACAGAGCAGAGGCAGCAGCTAAGCCAACAGAGGCGGAGCAGCATCCCCATAAAAACCAATAAAAAAAGTTTCAGAAACCACCAGAGCAATTCTTTGATGCCAGCAGCTTTGTGTTTCTCTATTTGTCTTGGTCTAATGGCAGTTAGATTTTAGCTGTTTTATAGACAAAGCTTATAAAAAAAAAAAAAGAAACAAGTTGTTGCTGCTGTTGTTGTAGCCGCACGCATTGGCCAATTGCTTGGCCATAATTATTTGAATAGTTTTTTTGGCAATGTTTTTTCCCCTCTGTTAACATGACGTTGGCAGAGTTGTCTTGTGTCTAATGCATCGTCGTTGCTGTCTCAAAGCCAAAGGCAACAAAAATGTTGCAAAATTACCATTAAAAATATCTGTAAAAAACTGAATTGCGATTTCGCCATTAACGACATTGATTTGCTTCTAAGCCAACGCGCCCTTAACGAGGAAACCAAGAAAAAAAAAAAAATAAATAAAAGAAAGTAAACTTCAGGGCAGCTCAAGAGGGGAACTGCGGACCTGCAAGGTGGCTGACACAATTCTTAAGGTCGTTTATGTTAATTCTTTGATCGAAATGGCATCAGAGTTGGAGGGGAAATCATAGAGCCATAAACGGCAAACTTTTACTCATCTATAGAGTTAAGTGTCATCGGAGAATTTATTTGTTATGCTGATTTGCTTTTGCATATTTTTTTTACTTTGTTTCTGTTGCTTCTTTTTGTCCAAAATACCAAATTAGGCCAACGAGCTGAGTTCTTTATACTGGCTAAAGAAAACGAATAAAAACGCAAAATGAAAGGCAATAATTTGATCATTTTATAAAGCTCTGATGAATAAATAAGCAAAACTTTATGCCTTTAATGGATAAACTAGCCAAAGACACTTGCTTTGCCCTAGTTTAGGCCAAATATCCGGCTTAATGGCCAGAAAAACGTCAGTTTTGGTTGGAAAACCGCAACTTTAATTTTAATGATTTGTTCTTGCGGTTGCTGTAATGAAATGGCAAACAATTTAAAGTTAAAAACCTTTCAGTAGGGTAAGGAAAATGTAGATAAGAAGTCTCTGACTTAAGTTGCTCGATTTCCAACTTAAACTCTTCAGTCTTCATCTCTCCTCTACCCAAGATTCTTCTGCCTCATTCAAGCGCTTTAAAATTTATTTTTATTCAACATTTTAGCTTAAATTAGAACTCACGAGCTAATGAAATCATAAAGGAATCTCAAGACGAAGAGCTAATTAAAAAAACTCTGACAAAATCCAGAAATGTCTACTGGGAAAGCCGAGAATATTTAAGTGACTTGCAGGCTCCTATTAAGGTTTTATCGCTTGAGATACATTTTTGGCAACGTTTTACAGAAACTGCGCATCGAACAATTGCTAATTAAAAATCCATTGTGATAATGTGAGAAATTGCGATTCGAGAGACTCAGTTTCAGTGCCCTGGCAATTAGGTATGTCGGGGGAGGAGGTGGGACAATGGAAATCGAAATGGAAATGGATACGGTGACTGAGACTGGGACTGGGAGTCCAGATCATCATGTTTTCAACAGTTGACGCTGTGTTGTTTGAGTCAAATGCGAATCACGAATTACAATGCAATCGACGCTTAATTCTTGACAAAGATCTGGCTGAGTCGACCTGGTCGAGCGTTCAAAGCTGGCTGGTTGGCTAAGTTACTATCGCAGTCGCTGCTGCTGTTGTCGTTCAAAATTCGGTTTGCATTTGGTTTTGAAATTCGGTCTGTGGCAGCAGCAACCACACTACACATAGTAACATTCCCACACACACACACACACACACACACACACACACACACACACAGACTGATACACCAACACATGTTTAGCCAGCTCTAGCTGTGGCCGAAACGTCGCCGCTGAAACGCCGCCGCCGCCGCCGCCATCAAACCACCAAGCAGACGCTAAGCGGTCTTCGTATGCTTGGCAGCACTTGGACAATCAGTTGACGCTGAATGTTTCGTCTTGGCGGTTCGTCTTACCTAGTCGCTTGGCCCTCCCCAAAATAAAGATTTAAAAAAAAATCTTAGAAAGTCCGCAAGAATCTTCCAGGTCCCCAAGCCAAAGGCTCAAGTGCTTCGGTCAGGGAAACCAACAAAAATTCTCCTTTTTTTTTCTGTGTGTTTTGCATATTTTTTGCAAAGTGTTCGCGTGAGAATCGACTGTGATTATGTGCCATAGAACACTGTAGCTATAAGTCCAACATAAGAGAAAAACCGGAGGAAAATAAATCAACAAGTTTCCACACCCAACGAAGCTTTGCTGCAGTCATGTTGCTGCTGCTCCTTTGCCTGCCACTTGTGGCCTGGCTGCCTGTCAGCTGTCTGGCTTTGGATGGTGCAGCCGCTGCCGTTGCCAATCCCACCTGCAGCCTGAAGGACAATTGCAATCTGGGCGACAATCTCCTGGTGACTGGTGGCACTGGCGGCGGTGTTGGCAGCGAGGGATCCGATACCTCCAGCGACAAACTGGAGAGCCAAATAGCCTCCATATTCGAGGATAAAGTCAACTACAGTCTAAAGCTGTTTGCCGATGATGCAACGACCACTGTGCTGGAATACACAGCTGCCCTGGGCAGCAACAATCTAACCGAACTTCATACGACGGCGACGCAGAGTAACTTTACGCTCCGTCAGCTGGAGAATGAAGATGACGACCCTGATGGGCAGCTAGAGGATGATGAGCGGGGTAAGTGGACAACACAGAGACACAGAAGCTTTGTTGGTTGACAAATTAGTTGGCGGAAGCCATAAAATTAACAATTCCGACTGCAATTTATGACTTTAGAGTCGGACGATCCATAAAAAGCGTTGAAGCGCTTCAAGCTTCCAGGGTTCTGAGAAAGTGAAAGTATTTTTTAGTTGATGGAGGCTTAAAACCTGAAGTTCTTAAGAATTCTAAAGAACCGTTTAAGCAGACAGTTAACACCTCACCAGTCACCACAGACTGATTGAGGAAATTTGTCATCTTTAAAGCCGACAGCTGTACAACCTGCTTTGCCTAGCAGTCGAAGCTGTTCGATTCATCATTTTTATTAATTGAAATCTTTAATTTGCCTAAATCTTCACTTTCAATTGCTTTGTCCCTGACACAATCCAACGCGGATTAAAATTGTTTAAACAATTTAGTTTTAAAAATCTTTTTTTTATTGACTTTCTCACGCCGCCCACGTGTCGCCCGAGGTTTTTGGTGCGTCGCTTTGTGTTTCATTTCTTCAATTTTCAATTGTAATTTATAGCTCTTAAGGTTGCCATTTCAATTGAGCGACAGACGGCGGACAATTGGCCGCCTCCTTTGTTTATCATAATCTGATCGTAATTTTGCACAACTCTGCGGTCGATCCAAAGCCTGAATTGCATAAGCCAATCGTGCGTTAAATTACTGTAAATCAAGTAGCCCCACCCAGTCCACCTGCCCTTCGAACCACTCACTGCTCTCCACCATCCACTCTCCACTATCCACTCTCCATAAAGCCCATAAAATGTCTGCATTTTTAACTGCCTGCCGATGGTCAAAGCACCAGCTACGTGACGAAGCCCTCAGACCAACTCTTGACTCATCCGCCGCCGCAGGCCCAATTGTCGTCACAATTAATGCAAAAAATCGAAGCTCTGAGGGCTGCCCTCATTGCTTGGGTCACTTCCGTTTGGTCTACTCTGGCTGCTGCGTTTCATTAACATGGTCAAGTCAAAGACCAATTGCTCGGCACTTATTTCTGCTAAAAGGTTTGGCCTTGTCGTTGCTTTTTCAATCAAATATTCAAATACGCACAGTGGGTGAGGCTCTGACAGACGACATGACTTTTATGGGTTTCCCCCTCTCAGCCAAGCCCGGGCCAAGCCCATAGAATCTTTCTAGAATGCCGATTTTGGCCAACAAAGTCGTAACAGCGGTCAGTTCAGGTTTCCAACCTGATTCTCAGCGAACTTTTTGTCTGTCATTCTGACTCTGATAATCCAGAAGTTTACAGCGTTTCCGTTTGCCAAAGTGTCAAAAAGAAGAAGAAAACTGAAGGGTTGACAGGCCACGAAGAAGGTAGAAGCAGTTGAGCTATTTTATGTATTTTTTTATAGAATTTTATGAGGCTTCAGCGCTTCGATTGATAACAGCAGACCTTGGCAAGTTCAAGCTCTTAGGTCTGCTCTATGACAGCCACCAGCTTCCTCTGTATAATTTTTTAATTAAAAATCATTTAAATAAAATTTAAGAAAAATGCGACTGAGAAGAGCAAAATAAATTAATTGGCAACAAGATTTTAACTTAAAAAAAATGCGAAAAATATTTTACATTTATTTTATTGAAACAAATTAAATTATAAATGAATTTATTAACTAAATGCCGCCTTAAATGGTTATTGAAGACTATTGAGTGGGCTGCTTTGATCTCTTATAACCGCTCAATAAAGCGTCTCTATGAGATGTTAAATCTTGTCCAATTGACCAAACTATTTGTTTAAACGTTGCTGAGGTGTTGAAACCACAATTAATCAGCCGCTCCAACCGCGTACTTGACTCCTAGACAAACGTATCCAAGTGGCTCTGTTGAGTGCAGTTTGTTGTGCCACTGTGCGGTGGCAGATAAATTCTTGGCTGGACGCAGCTTGACCCAGTTGGTCTCAAATGTGCACCAGCTAGTTTGAAATGTGTATTCTGTCGTAATCCTTGCAGTTGATCAATTGCAACATCGTCGGCAGCCGCAGCAACAGCAGCACAACTAGTTGCTTGGTTTATTCTAGTCGGTCGGTCTGACAAACCTGATCGGGGGGCTTTGATTTCTAACCAAAATGGGTGAATGCACGATAAATGTATTTTATGGTTTATTTATCGGTTTTCTTGTCTGTTTTTTTTTTTGTCTCTTTGTATTCAAGACGAATGTGACTTAATGGTCAGTTGACAGAACAGAAGTTTGCTGAGCTTTGCTTGGGAATTAAATAAATTTAATTAATGGAGAGTTAAATGAGAAACAAATGATTTGATTTAGGCATTTGACTAGACCTTTGGAGCTGTGGCAACTGCCTTGCTGTTACCTCTTAACCATTGTCTGTTAGCCTTTAGGATTTAATTTTTTTCCCTTATGGAAACTTATGGATTCTGTGATTCATGATGCTAACCAAGTAAACAATAAACTAAACCATTAAAATGCCATTTAATTTAAATAAAATAAAAATATATTTGCTCTGGTTGCCCTTTGTTGTTGGGCTGTTTAAATATTTAGTTGTTATAGCTGCCACTTAGCGCTAATCAATTTGTTGATGTCAGACAGACAGAAAACATAGAAAATCGAAAACTGAAAACTCAAATAAAAAATACAATTTGAAATATATTTGCCAAGCAAATTGGCAGTTGGCTTTGCTATCTGCCACCGCAGTTGAGTTGAAAAGTTCTTGCTATCTAAATGACACAATCAGATTGCCAAATAAACGCTAAAATGAATGGTTGAGGCTCTTTCAATGCATCCATCTAGAGCCCATGCTGAGCTCCCCTTTATGTTGTTGTTTATGCTTCTCCTACTATCTTCACATCATCATGTCATCAGCTGGTGACTTCAGGTTGCAGCTCCCAATGGACTGCGATTTATGCTCGATGATGTCTTTCAAGCGAAACTGGTTTTCTGTCTTGTATATAAGATTTAACGGTACTTTGCTTAACTTACAAAAAAAAAAAAAATCAAGAAATAAATGTTTACAAATGTTTAAAAAAAATCAAGTTGGTCAAACAAGAAGCTGAGGATGATGGACAACGAACGATCACTTGACCGTTTAAGGCTAAAGTTCAACGAATTTTCAGCTCACTTAAGTGTTTAAAAAACTTGTAAATTTGATTGCGGAAATTTTTTATAATTTTTAAAAACATATTTAAAAGGTTAATTAAATGTTAAAGAATTTTTGATGTTGCTGGTCGTGGTGGCAACACGTGTTTGTCCAGCTGTCTAAAGATTCGACTTCTTGGATTTCTGTTTATTTATTTTTAATTAATTTTTAAAAAATTCTAAGCTAAAAATTTAAATGAAATTTTATTAAACAAACCTTAAACAAAGCTTCAATGCATTGAGATTCAATTTCTCCATTGAAATTTGTATTTTAAAAGCCCATTGAATTGCCCAACCAAATACTGTTTATGACGACACTTTTAATGCTTAAATAGAGAAATAAAAAGCAAAATTATTTATACAAATTTATACTTTTAATAATTTATAACTGACAAGAAGCCAATAGATTAATGCATACAAAATACGTTAAAAAATACGTCCGGGTTGGTAGCACACGGAGCAGCTGTTTTCGGTTGCTGACAGCCCGATAGATGCCTTGTATGGCCAACCCGTTGGATGGGTTCTCCAAAGAACACTGCCATTTTCACTTTCCTAGCCAATTTGCGTCTATTGAGACAGCCAATTTGCCTCACGCTGCCTGTCAGCTGGCTGAGATGCGACAGTCACACGGCTGCCTCATTGTTCTCGTGATGTGTTATCTGTGAGGCATTGATTTTCCTCCAGTTGACTGTCAGACAGCATTTCCCATGCCGAGTGGAGATCGCCAGATGCTTTAAAGATATAAATTTACCCCAAGCTGACGGCAGCTGACAGCCAGAGTCTTGGCGATTCTAGAATTTCCAATGGGCTTCTTGGCCGATTAGCACTTTCCTATATCCATGTCGCCACATGGGGAATATGACGGACTGGCTAAGGTATTCCGTGCTCGTTTCTCTATCTGACTATCTGACTGACTGTCTGAGGTACCCTGACGCATGTTAACACTTTGGGGCTGTCCCCGTAGAGACAGCTACACAGCTCTTTGGCTCGGTAGCTTTCCAGCTCTAAGAGGCAGACACGGATGCAGGCAGTGAAGCGTAGCTAAGCGAATGGTTCGATTGTTGCTTTCGTTCTTCGATGCATAGTCGATCAGCCCAACCAACCAGCCATCCGTCCCTCCGTTCGTCTGACTGTCTTTTCAACGCGGCCAGAATTCCAAATGAAAATTAGCAACTTTAAACATTTTGCCAAGCATTCAAATGTCAACAGCACGACTCAGCCGCTGGCTGCGATGACGATGATGACGACGACGACGACGACGACGACAGCCCAGCAATGATAATGTGTTAATAAGAACAAAGCAAAGACGTCGCCGGCATTGCGTCCTGCATAATGATGATCAACACACATCTCTATGGATCTGTAAATATATTTATATGGAGGCAGAGAGCGTGCTGCCCATATACTAGACTGACGTGTGTAACCAATCAATGGCAGCCTCCCGACTGGCAATTTGGTCAACTTTGGTTGATTTGGCAACCAATTAAAGACCATTTGAATGGCTCAAATTGGCAGCGGCCGTCTGTCAATGGGCTACGTGATTATCTGCAAGTAGAACTCCAATGACTTCCTGTTCTTCTCACGTCACACACTTGAGTCAGAGTGATAACACGAGCTTATCGATTTCTATCTCTTCAAAGGGGCGGCGCAAATATTTTAATTTTCTTTTATTTTACTCATAAAAATCTATTTTTTCCCCAGATTACATGTACAACATTGGCAAACGCTTTCTGTCCATATCGCAGCCCATTGATCCTGCCAGTAATCCAGATGCCTCGCCCCTCTGTCGGGCCCAGATGCAACAGTATTTGGATGCCTTGAACAACTTTGATTTGTGGGCCTTGAAAAGTGAGTAACAGTCGTGTAACTTAGTTTTTAGCTATAAAAATTGCAGTCAACACTGCTGAACGTTGTGAAATTTATTTAATCAAAAGAAAGAATTGGAAAATGCCAAGTCAAATGGCTTCAATAGAGAGCTACTCAGGTGCTCAGGCTGACACTCAAGACTTCAGTCAATGACATTAATGGTTTATTGCCCTGACATTGATGAATGGCATTGTAATGTAGCTGGCTGAGCAGTCTAAACAGTCTATAACAGTCACTTTGCACTGAATTACATCAATTAGCATTGCAATGAATATTTCACTCGATGCGAATAGAACAAAGATGTGTGTTGGCTGTTCATTTTATAGTTCTGCTAATCAGAGCTGCCTGGCACTGGTCAGTGTGAATGCATAAGATAAATTTTACAAAAAACACAGAGAGAGAAAGAGAGAAAAAATCGCATCTAAAGTCAGATTTGAGTCATTGCCAACTGGCCAAGTTAGCAGCCGCAGTTTGACCGCCAGACGAATCGACATGAATTGCAAGACTTGGCGCGCAAAGTCAAAAAACATCAACTAAACTAAGCAAGTTCTAAAATCACACACACACACACACAGCACACACACACACAGCACACCGCACACCCATGCATAGATCTATGTTGCAATGCACATGGATTAGATTTACCTGTTCATGTGTCATGATCAGCTAAAGTGAAGGTCAAGCTACGAACTTTACCCACTTTTTTTAGCCGCACAACCACACACACACACACACAAGCTATCTGTTTGTATGTGAGCAACAGCAGCAGCTTTATAATGTCAGTTGCAACCACTGCATTGCATTGCAACAGCAACGGCAACAATAACAAATGTGAACTTGACACGAAACTCCCATCCACTGCCGCGACTTGGCTTTGGCCAGCTGAAGCTCAAGCTGATGCTGTAGCTGCTTATTCAACTGGCAATTTGTTGAGATTTGCGATCACAGTCAAGGTCATCTGACTGACTCCTCCCCCCCTTCCGACTCACCGCCTCCACTAACACATTTGTTCTCCTCTTTCCTTGCAGTGTTCGATGCCAGCGGTAAACTGAATTCGGGCATCTTAAATGGCAACATCAATCAGCCGGGTGACTTTGATCAATGCCTGGCCATTCAGCAGGAGATGCGACCTTCACACCAACACCAGCAGCAGCAGCTGCCCCAGCAGGATGATGATGGCGCTGGCAATCAGCCAACCATAATACGCGGACAGTATTGTCTGGCCTATGCGCAGCCCGTGTTGCCGCACAAGTCGAAACGTTTGCAGAACTTTTTCAAATTAATTCAATCGCACGGTCCCTTCAAGAGTGAATTCAATGATGTAAGTAGAAGCCGCTTGATTGATTTGATTAGGCAATGGAAATACCCTGGAAGGCGGGACTCTCCAGATAGATTGTTAGGCAAACTCAGGGGAGCCTAGGAGATCAGCGACCTTCTTGAGAAAAAATTTAAAAAAAAATTTATAGACACAAAGGAAGGCAGCTATATGATGTAGAGGCGTCACTGCAGTGCCAACTTCTACACCATATAGCTGCCATACAAGTCTAAACTCCAACACTAGAGCTCACCTGAGCTGACCTTTGTCCTTCAACTGATAGCAACATTCTGAGATCATTGAAGCGTCTGAAATAAAATCGAAACAAACGAAACAATCAACTCTTCGCATTGAACTTGATCGAAGAGCACAACAAAAGCCAAACGAAGATAACCAAATGGCCCACGAGTATCGATGGGTTGACTTAATATGCAAATGATTAGCTTGGCTAAGTTAGATAAATTGTCGAAGCACGAATCCGCACAGCATCACACCGAGTGCATTGAACTCAAAAGGTATTTGGCTGTGTGTAAGCTTCGTTCACACAGTCAGCTCCATTAGCACGCAATTCGCGAATGGCTTAGTCAGTAAGCTGTTGGGCAGGAGCCATAAAAATTGGCAAAAGCTATAAAAAATGATGTGACAAAGCCGAAACAACTTGAATCTGAACTTGGTTCGCTTCCGTATGGAGTCACTTGCCCAATAAAAGCTTTTCCAGCAGACTCTCGCAGAATCTCTTGCCAGGGTATGAAGATCTCTCCAAAGTGGTTTCGCTTATTAATTAATTAATTAAGAATCAAAAATCCAGCAATTCAAATCGATTGATGGACTTTCACCTCGGTGGCAGCATCATCAACGAAATCCCAGTTGATTCAACTGCTTTGACATCCATTGTTTTCAGTGATCTGCAGCTGCAAATGCATTTGCTGAGGCGTCTGAGTATTTTAACTGCCGAAACGAGTATTTTCATTCATAATCAATCAATTCGGTTGGCCGCTGGCCGTTTGCCCACGAACTTGAACTTGACCAAGAGACATGCTAATTGGTTAACCGCCCTGCTGTGTCGTGTGTTTCATTTCGTTTTCCATTAGCCTGGTCACCGTGTGCCGCGCTATTCGCTGGTCAATTGGGGCGTCTGTGTGCCATCGGGCTGCACGCACCGGGATGTGGAGTACAGTCTGGCCGAGTATCTGCGCAATCAGACGGCCTTCACGGGCATCAGCTTCAATGTGCGCGTGGAGGGTCAGATGTGTCAGGTGCGAGACTCTCGAGCCTGGGATCACAATACCACTTGGGCCGTGAGGTTCTTTGTCCTGGTGCTGTCCGTGGCCGTCCTGTCGACCATCTATGATCGCTCTACCAAGCAGCAGGGTCAGCAGAGTAAGTTTCTCCCTACTGTTATGGCCATTTATGATGGAAGTAACATGGTGTTGTGACTTACAGATGCCTGGTGCACGGCCTTCTCGCTGGACAAGAATCTACGCTGGCTTTTCAGCACCAGCAGCGCCCCGGGCGACATCGAGGCAGTCCATGGCATACGCTTCCTGAACGCCATGATGCTCATTTTCTCACACAAGTCCATGGCCATGTTCTTCAATCCCTACAACAATCGGACGGACATGTCGGAGAGCCTGGGCCAGCCCTGGACAGTGATTGGCCGGGCTGCCTCGCTCTACACCGATCCCTTCCTGCTGTTCAGCGGCATGCTTACCTCGTACTCACTGTTTGGACGCCTGATGAAGCAGCAGCCCATACGACTCAAGAACGAATACATCAGTCGCCTCATGCGGTAAGCAGACATC